>PVKH010042123.1:0-10858 GCA_004027955.1 Chaetophractus vellerosus
GGGTGCAGGGCATATGGGAATCCTTATATTTTTTGTATAACATTTGTATAATCTAAGTATCTTTAAAAAATAAAATAATATTTAAGAAATACTGCATGTTTGTGCTCTTATGAACTAAATATTTTATGTAAACTCATGGAAATAATAATTAGAATATAGGGCACCAGAAAATTGAATGTGTTTAGAGGATGAAAACTGAGAGTTAATCTCTGCAGAATTGGTTAAAAGGTTTTTTTTGTAAATCTTTGGAAATGGTGAGAGCACATCATGGTGTTTGTGACCAGCAGAGCTATTATATCATATGACAGTGCGTGAAAGGGAATGTTTAAGGACATGTACATTACTAGAAGGAAAGCAAAAATATTTTACACGGGACTGTATAACTTAGTGAAACTTCATGTAAAATACTAATATGGGTGATATTGCATATATAAGCCTGCTTTTACAAACTACAAATACAAATATACTAGAGAGAAGGAAACAGCAAAGCAGTTATATACAGCAGGGGAAGTATAGAGCAATTGAGAGATGATGAGTTTTGTTTGCTTGTTTTTCAGTTTTATTGTTATTACTGGCATAATGAAAATGCTTTAAAAATGAAGTGATGAGTACATATCTATGTGATTATATCTCATACCGTTGATTTTACACTTCGGGTGATTTAAGATTTATTAATATATACATATCAATGAAATTTAATTGTTAAAAAAACATTACCATCAACACAAACAGAAATTCTGCACAAGCTAAACACCAATCCTCCATTCTCTAACCCTAATCTATCTCCTGGTTACCTATATTCTAAATCCTATCTCCATGAGTTTTCTTACTATAGTTAGTTCATACCAGTGAGTTCATACATTATTTTTCCTTTTGTGTCTGGTTTATTTCATTCAAAATAACATCCTCAAGGTTTATCCATGTAGTTGCAGCATAAGGACATCAAGTCTTTTTTGGTTGAATAGTATTTCGTTGTATGTATAGATCTTATATTGTTTATCCATTCATCTGTTGATCCATCTTTTGACAATTGTGACTAATACTGCTATGAACATTAGCGTGCAAATATCTGTTTATGTCCCTGTTTTCAGTTTGTCTGTGAATATATCTAGGAGTGGAATTGCTGGATCATATGGCAGTTCTATACTTATCTTACTGAGGAACTAACAATCTGTCTTCTTCATTGGCTGTACCATTCTACATTCCCATCAACAATGAATGAGTATTTCTATTTCTGCAGATGCTCTCCAAAACTTGCAGTTTTCTGTATTTTTAATAGAGGCAATTCTAGTGAGTGGGAAATGATAGCTTATGTGATTTTGACATTTGCATTTCCCTAATAGCCAGTGATGTTGAGCATCTTTTCATATGCTTTTTAACCATTTATATTTCATCCGTGGAAAAATGTCCATTCAATTCTTTTACCCATATTTAAATTAGGTTGTTTATCTTTTTTATTGTTGTGTTGGGGGATTTCTTTATATATTCTGGATATTAAACCCTTATCAAATATGTGGTTTGCAAATATGTTCTCCCAGAAATAGACTGCCATTTTGTATTCTTGGCAAATTCCTTCGATGCACAGAAATTTTTAACTTTGAGGAGGTCTCATTTATCTATTTTTTCTTCTGTTGTTTGTGTTTGCGTGTAAAGAAACCATTGCCTATCACAAGATCTTGAAAGCTCTGCATTATCTTTTACTGTTTTGTTGTCCTAGCTCTTATAGTTAGATATTTGATCAATTTTGAGTTAATTTTTGTATATGGTGTGAGATATGGGTCCTCTTTCATTATTTTGCAAGTGGGTATCCTATTATCCCAACACCATTTGTTGAAGAGACTACTTTGTCCCAGTGGAGTGAACCTGACAGCCTTGTCAAAAATTATTGTCCATAGATGTAAGGATCTGTTTCTGAACTTTCAATTTGATTTCTGTGGTCAAAATACCTATTATGTGCCAATTATTTACTATTTTGACCACTGAGGGTTTGTAATATGCTTTCAAGTTGGGAAATAGTAGCCCTCCAACTTCATTCTTCATTTTCAAATTATGTTGGCTATTCAGGGTCACTTACACTTCCGAGGAAATTTGATATTTGGCTTTTCCACTTCTGCAAACTCTTTTGGAATTTCATTGGGAATTGCATTGAATCTGCAGATGAGTTCAGTAGAATTGACATCTGTGATGGTTAGGCTAATGTGTTTCAACTCAGCCAGGTAATTGTGTCCAGTTATTAGGTTCAGCAAGCACTGGGCTAATTGTAATACAAGAGAATTTAGACTTCGATAACCAGTGAGTTTACTGCATGGATGGCTGATTACATCTGCATCAATCAGGGAAAGTGGGTCAAGAATGCATGATGCTTTTATCCAATCAGTTGACTGCCTTCAAAGGTGAAGTGATTTCAACATTCAGAGAGAATTTCCCAGCTCGTCTTTGGACAGCCAACCTCTCCCAGAAACTCATCAAGGACCTTTCATCGGTCTTTCATCAGAGCCCTTGGCTTGCAGCCTGCCTGTGGATCCTGGACTTGTGCATTCCCATGGTCACATGAAAGGCTCTTATAAAATCTTATATTATTGACAGACATCTCCTGTTGATTCTGTTTCCTGAGAGAACCCTGACTAATACAGCTGGTACCAGGAGTGGTTCTTGAGGAACAGAGTCTTAAACATGGAATGTCTGAGGTGGTTCTCTACTCTAATTGGACTCAAGGGTACTAATGACTCCCTTTCCAATAATGAAGAGGTTGCTAAGAGTCCATGGCGTGAGTTGGCAATAGAGATACGCAAAATAGCCTCACTGGATTCCCCTACTTCCACGCTTACAAGAAGCAAGGATCTGGGTGAGCATGTTTTCAACACCTTAACATAATTTGTGGAGTAAAAAAGTACAATGATGTTGGCTGGCTCCTCCTAGTTACTCTGTATACAGTTAAAAAAGAAAGGGATGACCTAAAGTCTTCAAATTTGAAACTTAAATGCTGCATGAATGATATGAAAGTTTCTACGCATGCCTTGAAAGAAAATCTTGTCTCCTGTAGCCAAAGACTTGAGATATATGAGAATCAAACCCATACACTCATTGTATGAATTGCAAAATTACAGAGGAAACCAAAATCTCAACCTTGCAGGGTTTCTGCCATTAAAGTGAAGGCATTGATTGGAAAGGAGTGGAATCCCGAGGATTCGGATGGAGACAAATGGGATGATGTTAATATTGGTGGGGACATTGGAACTCTAAATTCTGCTGAGACTTTACCAGATAAATCTGTGATGGCCTGCCCTGTGGAGACCACACCTTGTCAAACTTGTATCATCAAGCTTCCAGCCTGCCCCAGGGAGTCCAGACCTCTTTCCAGCTCTGATGTGGGTACCAGCCAAACTGAAGCCTGCACAGTGAAGCCTGGACCTCCTCCCAGCCATGAGGCAGGTAGCAGCCAAACTCCAGGATGCACTGCCCAGCCTCCACCCTGCCCTGAGGAATCTGCTTTTCAACCCCTTCCTGAAGAGATTAACCCAGTCTCACCAGAAGAAAATGCAAAGGAATGCCCTGAGGTCAGTAGCCTGCAAGACATCTCTAATTCTTCTCCTTACCCAACCCCCCACCCCTCTTGTCTTCCAGAGCTATTACAAGACTAAAATCACAACAAGCCCCCAAAGGTGAAATACAAAGTGTGACCCATGAGGAAGTATGTTTTATGCTGAAAGAACTGCATGAGTTTTCTAACTTATATAGACAGAAATCAGGGGAATATGTGTGGGAGTGGATACTAAGGTTATGGGCTAATGGTGGAAGGAATATAAAATTGGATCAGGTGGAATTTATTGATGTGGGCCCACTAAGCAGAAATTCTGGATTCAACACTTAGAAAGGGCTCTAACAGTTTGTTTTGGTGGCTGACATAAACATAAACCAAACGGTGGCCTGGCATGTCTGATGTTGAAATGCCCGATTTGCCATGGTATACTTTAGACAAGGGGTTTCAGAGGCTTAGAGGGATTGGAATACTAGAATGGATTTACCATTTGAGACCCGCCCACCCAACCCAGGAATGCTGAGGACACACCTTTAACCAGGACTGTGAGAATTAAATTTGTGATGCTAACCCCATCTTCTTTGAAGAACTCTGTGGCTGCTCTTCTCTGCTGTAGGGAGGGCTGTAATAGAATTGGAATCCTTAACATTACGGGGATGATCAGATCTAGGTCCGTTAAAAGTCAAGTACCAGCAGTGAATCGCCAAAGGCAAGGTGGGCATGGCTACCTCAATGAAAGACAGATTCAAAACAGCACAGGGTATAGTCTGAGTCACATGGAGTTATGGTGCTGGCTAATAGATCATGGTGTACCTAGAAGGGAAATAGATGGGCAGCCTACGAAATTTCTTCTGGATCTGTATAAGCAGAAGAGTTCTAGGCTGAGTGAAAAAAACCCTAACTCAAATTACAGATGTAGAGAATCACGGCCCCTTAATAAATTCTCAGGCTTGAGACAGTTTACAGACCCAGAGACCCTTGAATGAGGAGGAGGCCAGGGCCCCTTGGGAAGGATCCTGTTAAACTGCCAAAAATTTATACTATTAATCTTCCTCCCACCTTTCCCCAGGGAGACCTATGGCCTTTTGCCAGAATAACTGCATTGGGGAAAAGGAAATGATCAGACATTTTGGGGATTATTAGTCACTGGCACAGAAGTCACATTAATTCCAGGAGACCTAAAATGTCACTGTGGTCCACCAGTCATGGTTGGGGCTTATGGAGGTCAGGTGATTGATGGAGTTTTAGCTCAGGTCCATCTCACAGTGGGTCCAGTGGGTCCCCAGACCCATTCTGTGGTTATTTCCCCAGATCCAGAATGCATAATTGGAAGAGACATTCTCAGTAACTGGCAGAATCCCCACATTGGATCCCTGACTTGTGGAATGAGGGCTATTATGGTTGGAAAGGCCAAGTGGAAGCCCCTAGAACTGCCCCTGCCTAGCAAAATTATGAATCAAAGGCAATACCAGATTCCTGGAGGGATTGCAGAGGTAGTGACACCATCAAGGATTTGAAGGATGCAGGGGTGGTGATTCCCACAACATCCACATTCAACTCTCCTATTTGGCTGGTGCAGAAAACAGATGGATCTTGGAAGGTGACAGTAGATTATCATAAACTTAACCAGGTGGTGACTCCAAGTGCAGCTGCTGTCCCAGATGTGGTATCATTGCTTGAACAAATCAAGACTTCCCCTGGTACCTGGTATGCAGCTGTTGATCTGGCAAATGCTTTTTCTCCATTGCCATTAGTAAGGACCACCAGAAACAGTTTGCTTTCAGCTGGCAACACCAGCAGTATACCTTCACTGTCCTGCCTCAGGGGTATATCAACTCTCCAGCCCTATGTCATAATATTGTCTGCAGGGACCTTGATTGCCTCTCCCTCCCATGAGACATCACACTGGTCCATTATATTGATGATCTCATGTTGATAGACCCTACTGAGCAAGAAGTAGCAAAGACCATAGATTTACTGGTAAGGCATTTGCATGAGAGAGGATAGGAGATAAATCCAACAAAATACAGGGTCCTTCCACCTCAGTGATATTTCTAGGTGTCCAGTGGTCTGGGGCCTGTCGAGATATCCCTTCTAAAGTAAAGGATAAGCTGATGCCCCCTGGCCTCTCCTATGGCAAAAAAAGAGGCACAATGCTTAATTTGTCTCTTTGGATTTTGGAGACAACACATTCCTCATTTGGGTGTGCTAGTCTGGCCCATTTACCAAGTGACCAGAAAAGCTGCTAGTTTTGATTGGGGACTGGAACAAGAGGAGGCCCTGCAACAGGTCCAGGCTGCTGTGCAAGCTGCACCACCACTTGGACCATATGATCCAGCAGATCCGATGGTGCTGGAAATTTCAGTGGCAAATAGAGATGCTGTCTGGAGCCTTTGGCGGGCCCCTGTGGGGGAACCACAATGCAGACCCTTAGGATTTTGGAGCAGAGCCTCGCCATCCTCTGCAGATAACTATTCCCCTTTTGAGAAGCAGCTTTTGGCTTGCTACTGGGCCTTAGTAGAGACTGAATGCTTAATCATGGGCCATCAAGTTAACATGAGACCTGTGTTGCCTATCATGAGCTGAGTATTGTCTCACCCACCAAACCATAAAGTTGGGCATGTATAGCAGCACTCCATAATAAAGTAGAAGTGGTATATACAAGATAGGGCTTGAGCAGGTCCTGAAGGAACAAGTAAGTTCCATGAGGAAGTAGCCCAAGTGCCCATGGGACCACCCCTGCCATGTTATCTTCTCTTTCCCAGCCCACAGCTTTGGCCTCTTGGGGACTCCCTTACAATCAGCTGACTGAGGATGAGAAAACCTGGGCCTGGTTTACAGGTGGTTCTGCATAATATGAAGGTACCACTAGAAAGTGGACAGCTGTGGCACTGCAGCTGTTTTCTGGAACATCCTTGAAGGATAGCGGTGAGGTCAAATCCTCCCAGTGGCAAAACTTCGAGCAGTGCACCTACTTGTTCATTTTGCTTGGAGGAAGAAATGGCCAGAGGTGCGTTTGTCCACTGATTCATGGGCTGTTCTCAATGGTTTGGCTGGATGGTCAGGGACTTGGAAGGAACATGATTGGAAAATTGGTGACAAGGAGGTCTGAGAAACAGGTATGTGGATAGACGATTCTGAGTGGGCAAAAAACATGAACATACTTGTTTCCCATGTGAATGCCCACCAGAGGGTGACTTCAGCAGAGGAAGAGTTTAATAATCAAGTGGATAAGATGACCCGCTGTGTGGCTAATGCTCAGCCTCTTTCCCCAGCCACTCCTGTCATTGCTCAATGGGCTCATGAACAAAGTGGCCAGGGAGGTAGGGATGGAGGTTATGCATGAGCTTAGCAACAAGGCTGACTTGGCTACAGCCACTGCTCATTTTCCAATCCAATCTGCCAGCAGCCGACACCCACACTCAGCCCCCAATATGGTACCATTCCTCGAAGTGACTAGCCTGCTACCTGGTGGAAGGTTGACTACATTGGGCCACTTCCAGCAAGATGGGGCAGTGATTTGTTTTAACTGGAATAGACACAAAGTCTGGCTATGGTTTGCATTTCTGGCATGCAATGCTTCTTCCAAAATCACCATCCGTGGACTTACCAAATGTCTTATCTACCCCTATGGCATTCCACACAGCATTGCTTCTGATCAAGGAGCCTATTTCACAGCAAATGATGTGTGGCATTGGGCACATACCCATGGAATTCACTGGTCTTACCATGTTCCCCATCACCCTGAAGCAGCTGGATTAATAGAACGGTGGAATGGCCTTTTGAAGACTCAATTATGGAGCCAACTAGGTGGCAATAACTTGCAGGGCTGGGGCAATGTTCTCCAGGAGGTTGTGTATGCTTTAAATCAGCTTCCTCTCTATGGTGCTGTTTCTCCCATAACCAGGATTCATGGGTCCAGGAATCAAGGGGTGGAAATGGGAGTGGCACCATTCACTATTACTCCTAGTGACCCACTAGGAAAATTTTTGCTTCCTGTCCCTGCAACCTTAAGCGCTGCTGGTTTTAGTCCCAAAGGAGGAGTGCTGCCAGCAGGGAACACAATGATGATTCCATTGAACTGGAAGTTAAGATTGCCACCGGGCCACTTGAGCTCCTCTTTCCTGTGAATCAACACGCAAAGAAGGGAATTACTCTGCTGCTTGGGGTGATTGATCCTGACTATCAAGGGGAAATAGGACTGCATCTACATAATGGGGGTAAAGATGAGTTGGCCTGAAATGTAGAAGATCCCCTAGGGCGTCTCCTAGTACTGCCATGCCCTGTGATTAGAGTCAATTAAAAATTGCAACAAACCAATTCAAGCAGGACTAACAATGGCCCAGGATCATCGGGAAAGAAAGTTTGGGTCACCCCACCAGGCAAAGAACCACAGCCAGTTGAAGTGCTTGCTGAAGGTAATGGGAACATGGAATGGGTAGTGGATGAAGGTAGTGATAAATATGAACTTAGACCTCGTGACCAGATACAGAAACGAGGACTGTAATAGTCATGAACCCTTCTTTCTCATTTTGTTGTGAGTTTGATTGTATATGTGCACAAAATTAATTTCTTGTTTTCTTCCCAAACCTTTTCTCCTATCATATAAAAAGTTGTATTAATTTCATGTCAAGTTTAAGAGTGAATATTACCCCAGGACTTGCACCTGATTCTGTGGGAAATTAATGCATTTCTGGTTGTAGGCAGGGGAGTTAAACATTGTTAGGCAGAAATCTATATGTATGTTTTTGTTTTTACTTAGAGAATAAGTACGGTTTAGGGTAATGTGTATGGTTGTCAATTTGACAAGAGGTGGAATGTGATGGTTAGCCTAATGTGTCAACTTGGCCAGGTAATTGTGTCCAGTTATTATGTCCAGAAAGCACTTGGATAATTGTAATACAAGAGCATTTATGGACTTCGATCACCAGTGAGTTTACTGCATGGATGGCTGATCACATCTGCATCAATCAGGGAAACTGGATCATGAAAGGATGATGCTTTTATCCAATCAGTTGACTGCCTTCAAAGGGGAAGTGATTTCAACATTCAGAGAGAATTTCCCAGCTCTTCTTTGGACAGCCAACTTCTCCCAGAAACTCATCAATGACCTTTCATCAGAGACCCTGGCTTGCAGCCTGCCTACAGAACCTGGACTTGTGCATCCCCACGGTTGTGTGAGAGACTCTTATAACATCTTATATCATTGACAGATACCTCCTGTTGATTCTGTTTCCCGAAGGAACCCTGACCAATACATCTTAATGATATGTAGTTTTCTAATCCATGAACATGGAATGTCTTTCCATTTATTTAGATATTCTTTGTCTTCTTTTAGCAATTTTTTTTTTTAGTTTTGTGTGTTCAGGTACTTTGATCCATGTGCACTCGAGAAGAGTATATCCTCCTCTTTTGGGATGCAATGTTCTGTATATATCTCCTAGGTCTAGTTCAATATTCATATTACTTCACCCCTTAGTTTTACCAGTGTTTGTCTCATGTATTTTGGTGCACTCTGATTAGGTGCATAAATATTTATGATTGTTCTTTCTTTTTGGTAGATTGCCCCTTTTATTAATTTATAGTAAACTTCTTTGTCTCATACAACAATTTTGTATTTAAAGCCTATTTTGTCCAACATTAGTATAGTTACCACAGCTCTCTTGTGATTACCTTTTCTGTGGAAAATCATTTTCCAACCTTTGTAACCAATTTTTGTCCTTAGGTTTAAGGCATGTCTCCAGTAGTTAGCATATACATAGATCAAATTATCTCATCAATTCTGCCAATCTATGTCCCTTAATTGGGGAGTTTAATCAAGTAGCATTCAATGTAATTACTGTAAAGACAGTACTTACTTCAGAAATTTTTTCTTTAGGTGTATATATGTCATATTTTACTTTTTTTTCTCTTTTTATGCTTTCAGTTACCCATACTAAAATAATAGTCTTCCTCTCTACACTTGCCTACAAACCTCTCTCTCCTGTCTTTTCCTTTCAACATTTACAAAACTCCCTTCTTGAAGGACTGCTTTCTGGAAGGGTAGGACCCTAGTTGACACATTCTCTCAATTTCTCTTTATTTGAATATTTTGAATATTTTGAAACCTCCCTCATTATTTTTTTAGGAGGTACTAGGGACCTTGTACCTGCAAAGCAGGTGCTCAACCTCTGAGCTACCCCTGCTCCTTTCTCCCTCATTTTTGAAGGACAATTTTTTCAGATACAGAATTCTTGGCTGACAGATTTTTCCTTTCAGCACCTTACCTGTGTCACAGCACAGTCTTCTCACCTCTATGGTTTCAGATGAGAAATCAGCACTTAATCTTTTGGCACAACCCTTATATGGGATGGATCTCTTTTCTCTTTCAGCTTTCTGGATTTTCTCTTTCTGTTTGGCATTTGACAACCTGATTGGTTTTTCTCTATTTTTCCTGAACATGTACATCCATGTTCCTCACGAGGGTTGGGAAATTTTTGGTCATTTCCTCACACACTCCTTCTGCCCCCTTTCCATTCTCTTCTCCCTCTGGTACCCCCCATAATGTGTATTTGTGTCTGTTGTGCTGTCATTAATTTCCCCAAGTCCCTATTGAAATTTTCCCATTTTTGGTCTATCTGTTCTATCTGTGTGACTTCAGATATCCTATCTTCACTCTGCTAATTCATTTCACTGTGTGATCACATCTGCTGTTATGTGATTCTAGTGTAGTCTTAAGTTCTTCCATTTTGACTTCAAATCATAAGCTCTGTCATTTTTTAATATATGTTTGCAATTTCTTCTGTATGTTCACCTGGTATTCCCTTAATGTCCTTTATCTCTTCCTCTCCTCATTAAAGTGATTTAGGATATTTCTTTTGACATCTTTGATTAGTTGTTTCCCATTCTTGGTCTCTTCCTGCTTTTTAATCTGTTGACTTCACTCAGCCATATCTTCCTTTTCTTAGTGTGGCTTGTAATTTTTTGCTGATGTGTAGGCATCTGTTTATCTTGATAAGTTGGTCAGTTTCCCTTTCTTGCCTAGAGTTTTATTTTTGTTTGAGTTTGTGCTAAGAAATCCTTTGACACTTGGTTCCTTTTATCTATATCCTTAGAATTCCCTGTATTTAACTAAAAAATAGAAAATAAAAGAACTAAGGAAAAGAAGAAAGAGAAAGAAAAGAAAGAATATATATAAGTAAAACAGAAAAAGGAAAACAGAAAAATATATAATTCATTTTATATTAAGAGCAAAAAAGAAAAAGAAAGGAAGATAAAAGAAATGCAGATAAAAGAGGAAAGAGAAGAGTAGGAAAAAAGAGAAAAGAGAAAGAAAAAGAA
>PVKH010042124.1:0-10864 GCA_004027955.1 Chaetophractus vellerosus
GAAAAGTTTATAGTTTCTATAGACTTATTTCTCTGGATCAAAGTCTAACCTTTCTAGGAGAAGGAAGAGGGAACCACATCCAGAGGTGGTGCTATGACAAGGGGCTTCCCCCTTGTGCCAACGTTTTCTTTCCATTGGGTGGGGCAACTGTAACCGAAAAATTAACAAATGTGTTTTCATCCACTAAATTGTATTTTAGGCACTCACTAACCTTCTGATATATTGCTATGTAGCTAAAAGTAAATGCCAATAACTGTTATAGCCTTGATGTATGTTAACATTTGAAGTAGCCAGAAGCCAATAGCTGTAGCTCACTGAACTGTATCCTAAATGCCTTGTCTATTTGATGCTGACGCTATGCTTTGTAACTGTGTAATCTTTATCCTGTAACTGGACAGTTACAAGACAACTCATGACTGCCCTTGCTTGTATCCCCTTATCTTGCTTAGCAACCCTGAGGTCTGGTGCCCTCGCACGTAGTCCCGCTTAAGGTTCATTAATGAAGTAACGTGAATCAGCCCAGAATGGACCGCCCCAAACGCCTAAGCTCTCTTGCTCATTGTCATAAGTCCGCCTGCCTTTGTTTGAATACTATACAACCCTGAAGGTTTCTCCCGTTTGGGGAGACAGATTTAAGGTGCATAGACCTTCTGATCTCCTTGCTTTGCACTTGGCAATAAACTCCCTCTTTGCAACCCACTGTCACAGAATTGGCTCTTTCGTGCACACTGGGCAGAGGGCCCATGTTTGGCGCAGTATTGCTATCACGTCTTCTTTAATGGATAAGGCGATTTTTGTTAGGACTGCCCCCTCCAACAGGGTGGCCACCCATGGCGTTGTCGGGGTAGGCCCATGTTCCCTGACTCTCTCCTCTCCTGGGGGGAGCCTGGGTACAAACACGGGGAGGGTGAGGTCGGGGTGGCAGCAGCCAATTCCCTATCCAAATACCCAGCATTCCCCAGCACAGAGGCTTAAAGACCCTTGGGGGTGGCCTGGAGGAAGAGCACATGCTTGGCGTGACTTCTCCAGAGTACACCCCTCCCCCACGGACCCTGGACCTGGACACTGGCCGGAGGAGGAGCCCAGCCTCAGCTGAGTGGCTGCCCTCAGCTGCCCAGAGTGTCCCCCTGCCTGAGACAGCGCTCACTCGGGTGTCTCCGTGTCTGGGGGACCCTCTCTTCCTTATCCCAACCCTTCTGGCTCCGGCTTGAGTTCCTCTCTTGTGACCAGCTCAAAGCATCCTGCAGGAGCTAATAACAAGGACTGTGTAATTTCAGTGATTCTGGGTATGAGATAAATGCTCTTATATTTGCATTTAAAACTGGCATAAAGATGAACATAAAATTCAGGCTAATAATTTAAACTTTTAATGATTTCTTTTTGGAATGGCATTAAATGGCAAATAAAAAAAACCCCACCATGACAAGTAGAGAGAGAAACTGCAGAAGAAAGGAGAAAGCTTTATATTTTAATGGTGTGGGTTTTTTTTTTCCTGCTTTTTGAATAAGGCCCACATATTTTAATTTTGCGGTAGACTCCGTAAATTACATAGCCCGTCCTGGGCACAGGTTTTGGTGTATTCCCTTGAGAAAACTTGCGGCTGTAAGAAACAACAGCCGCAGATGATTGATCTGAGGCCAGCGTATCCCCTGCTTGTGTGTGCGGCACCCAGACTGCCCTTCCTTGTGCCTCCTGTCTCCCCCCTGCCTTTACCATGATTTCCCCTGGTGTTTGCACAATGCAAGAGGAAGACAGTGCACCTCCTGACAATATGGCATGAGTGTACTGAAGTGATGAGCTGGGGTACATAAAGAGCTGCAACCTTACTTCTATCCCATGTTTCTCGGTGGTTCATCTGAGTAACTCGTGAATCTCTCTCGCAGTGCTTGGCACATGATATGGAGTCAACCAACGCCAGTTTCTGTTATGGATTGAATTGTGCCTCCAAAAAGATATGCTCAAGACCTAACCCTCGGTCCCATGATTGGGACCTTATTTGGAAATAGGGTCATTTCAGATGGAGTTGGTTAAATTAAAATGGGATCATACTGGAGTAGGTGGTCCCTAATCCGATCTGACTTCTGTCCTTATGAAAAGGACAGCTAGACATGCAGAAGAAGGATGGTGGCATGAAGAAAGAGACTGGAATTCTGCAGCCACAAGGACTGCCTGGGGCATCGGAAGTCAGGAATCTTCCCTGAGCCTTCTTCAGAGGGAGCAGGACCGTGCCAACACCTCAATTTTGGGCTTCTGGCTTCCAGAACTGTTAGACAATAGCCTTCTGTGGTTTGAAGCCACCCGTTTGTGGTACTGTGTTACTGCAGCCCTAGCAAACGAAAGCACTGTCCTTCCCCTGCCCTTGCCTTCTCTGAGCCAGTCTGTGTTTGTAACTCTGCCTCAAGGCCTTCTTCATGTTTTGGCTCAAAAGACTCTCCAGGATAGTCTCACTGCTCTTCAGGAGTGGATGACAGTCTTGTCTGTCCCCTGAAGCCTTTCTGGGGAGCAGCGGCGGAGGCCATCAGTCGCTGAGCTGTCTGTTCTGCTCATACCCTCCTTGCTTGCTCAGACAGAAAAACAAAAACAAAAACAAAACAAGCTGGAGAGGCCCCAAAACACCTCATCTCTGACCTCCATGGGGAAGCCAGCTGATGGACTTGTGTACTCTCTGCACCATTTTCTTCTTGCCTCCCTCCTGCAATTTTCAGGCTCCTGGCAGCAGAGAGGGGCTGAGGTTTGGAAGTAAGCAGGAGAAACCCTTTGCCTCCATTAGCCTAGAACTGAAATGGCTCTGACGTGTCTTTCGTGGCAGATTTTGCTGAGGAGGGAAATTTGCACCTGTTTTGAGTTGGCATCACGTTTAAAGCAAGAGCAAAGGGAAACAAAACTAAAGGCCAGCGCATCCGGAATGATTACTGCCCAAATTACTTACCAAAGACATCTGCGAAGCTGTGATCCATTCGGGAGAGATGCTAAAATGAGCCCCAGCTGAGTCTCCCAGCAAAATGATCCCCCTGGGTTGTGAACCTGGACAGCACAATTTATTCACATTATTTATGCACTCAAGTAGTTTGGAGCCTCCAGATTGGGTAGTTGTGGGAGCAGATACCCTCGTGTGCATTCCACGCACAGAGCATCCTAACACTGATGCATTGCCACTTTGTGTGTGTTGGAGAACCAGGGGCATAACATTTAGTTGCTGAATGAGATTTCTAGGCCATCAGAACTGCTGGCGAAGCTGTACAGATGCAGGTGTGTCTCCCAGCTCAGCATAAAGCAAACTGCCGTTCCACATCCTGGGTGAATGATGGATGAATAAGTGAATCAAAACTTGATTTGAACTCAGAAATAAGCCCTAAAGTTTGCTTCTGGAAATTGCTTGCATGGGAAACACACCCATTTCTGTTACAATTCACTTTAAGAATTAATGATCTCATGGAGCAATTTTGATTTTTCAAAGCTGTTATGGTCTCTTAAAGTCCTTAATCCACATACATGAAAGCACTGGATGGATGATTCTGGCCGATTAATGGAGAGAGAGAGAGAGAGAGGTAAAGGTTTCGTGTAGCCCTGAATGTTTGCAGGTTAAGAATGACTTAATGTGGTTCTGAAGCCCATTTATACTAGCTCACTCACCTGTGGCTATCCTTTATCAAATCCCTTAAGCTCTGAAAGAATCAGTTGACACCTCCCAGAATCAGAGCTGGGGGCCTCCTTCCTCCACCTCCAAGACCCCCAAATCATGCTAGAAGACTACCCAGCCTCATGGAGGTGGCTCCCTGTCCTGGGCCTCTGTGGCAGCCTGTAGGAGTCCCCAGAGATGGACTGAGAAGGCCCACGGTGTGCAGGAAGGCACAGGGGTGTGATGTAGGGAAACTGAGGGGCCAGGACCTCAACCAGGGTTTCACCCAGGTCTGGGCTTACTCATTCATTCGGTAGTTTATTTGTTCGTTATTTCTTTTATTCATCCAAACAACTATTTCAAAACTGCCTCAATATGCAGTGTCTTTATATTTTCCACTCCCACACTTGCCACCTCTCTGAGAGCTTAAAGACCATAAGACTGGAGGTTGATTGAGGGCAGGACTGTATCTTTTTTGCCTGTGAAAACTCCAAGCCAAGTACAGCTTTTGGTGCATAATACTAATTGGTGTTCAGTAAATACTTGAATGAATGAATGAATGAAATGCTTCCAAATGTTGGGATAAAATATTGCCTGAGCATAAAACAGTGATGTTACCATAGGGTCTTGTTTAAGAACCTTTTGTCATCACCAGGAGCATGTTTCAGTAATGTGTGGATGGCGGTAGGTTTCTCCTACCAGTACTGGTGGCCCAGATGTCTATGGCATTTGGGTATTTAGAACACAGAGCTCTTTGTTCAGCTATTTTGTGAAGCCTCTAACAGTTATAGCTTATAGGTCTTTAGCTCAGTACGAGCCCAGGGGGTCTGACCTTGGAGTATACTGAGAAGGAAATACAGAAGATTAAAAATTCCAGTTATTATCTCTACTTGTTTTCTTATTTGGAGACACACTAGATTTTGGTTACCCCGTTATCCATCCTGCAGTCTTTCCTAACATCATCATTAAAGTCTCCAATCCCCAAATAAAGGAGTTGATTAAACAGCTTCGGTTTTGCATTTTCTAGATTTTGCCTCCTTTTCTCTACATCTTTTTCATGTCTTTTTCTGCCCTGTCATGAAAATACATGTAGCATCAGGTACTTGCTCACTTGGGTGGTGTAGTCACTTCAATTTGAAGCAGACTAGAAAAGAATATTCTATTGAAATAAGGGCACTGACTTTTACAATTCATACCTTCACAGAATTTCTTCTCATATGGAATGCCATCTTTTGGATCAATGCCCTTAAAAGAGACAGGATGAGATTAGCAGTTTGTTTTTAAATATATGAGACACATATACCAAATCTTTACCAAATGGCTTTAAAAGGGCAGGTACAACTCTTTAAAGCCTCTGAAATCCCAAATGCAACATCATAACACTCTATGCTAGTGACTTGGACTTGAAAAGAATGGGGGGAGCAAGGATATGGAGAGACTCAGAAACGGGGCCATCTCTTTCAGAGGGAGGCAGGGCAGGGGGTCTCACTCCTCAGAGCAGCTCAGGGTCAGAGTGGGCTCAGCAGTCTCTGAGCTGGAGATGTAAGAGTCCTGATATCTCCAGTATCCAAGGATTGATCCTTCTAGGGCAGCGATTCCTAACCCAGGGGACATTTGGCAATGTCTGAAGACATTTTTGGTTGTCATAACTTGGAGCCAGGGGAATTGATACTGGCATCTAGTGGGTAGAGGCCAGAGATACTGCTAAACGCCCTTCAATGCACAGGACAGCTCCCACAATACAGAATTATCCAGCCCCAAATGTCAATAGTGCTGCATTTGATAAATCTAGAGGTGAGGTGGGCCAATGAGTGGCCCGGCCGAGGAAACTTCCTAACACTTAAAGCTAAAGCTAGCCATTAGTGGAGTGGCCTCTCCTCCTGGTTTTAATGTAAAGTTTTCAAATATATTTTTTTCCTTTTCTTTTTTGCCAAACCATAGCCTTGAGATAGCAATGGTATTAGCACCAGATAGCAGTAGTATTCTAAGGTGAAAGTACTTGGTGGCCAAGACATTTTGGAAATGCTATGGTTACTCTTCTGGTCTTGGGGGTTCCCAGTGGACATTAGAACATTGAAGATGCTAGGAAATCCAGAAGTAAAGAAAGCTGTTTAGTTTTATTTGACGGAGTCTTCCTAAAGTCATTGGACTATGGAACCCCTCCCCCCCCACATCTATCACCAGCACACTCTACACTGGGGTTCCGGGACACAGTTTGGGAAATGTTGTGCTGGATGGTTGTAAAGTCCCCTTTGAGTTTGTAATTTTGTGATTCCAAGAATGATTTTTCCCTCCATGGGAAGGGGTAGCTATCACAGCGATGTGTCTTTCTCCAGTTACTGATGAGGGTCTCTGAGTCTTGCATTCCTGAGTTGATGGTGGATTTTCCATGGATCTAGCACTGCCTCTCCTTGTGGGCAGGTGAGGGGCCATGGAAGAAAGAGGAGCCTCACACACCGAGCAACCCTCTTGTCCTCCCAACAACAAAACTTGGGTTTGTCAGAACAGGAGCTGCCTTGGGGGTCTTGATGCCCTAAGGTCTAGCGGAGACGTCCTCTCCCTTTCTGTGAAAAGGCAGTGTGTCTGAGGAGAGGATGGGTGGGGTGGCATGGAGTACAGTCATCTGTCATGGTTTCCACATCCCCTAAGCCACGGGACCTGAATGCACTCTGCAGGTGCTGGGTCGAGCCTGGGCTGTCAAAGTCTTGAAGGGAGGGACATATTTATGGAAACTTTCTTTTCTTCATCCAAGTGGACAAATGAGGCAACTATTCAGAGGCAACTTAGACCTTGAAGCCAAGAAATATTAAGCTTCAGGGCCTTTCATTTGCAGAGTCCCCAGCCCCCAGACCATGTGAATGCTGGAAGTGGATGGGAGCTATAGAGTGTTCTGGTTGGAGAGGGGAAGCCAGGTTGAAGTCAGGCCATATTTCCATATTAAAGCACTCCCGATAAACCAGTAATGAGTTCTCAAAAGAATGGGACATGAACTTCCAAGACTCTAGTAATTAATTAGGATTTCTCTTATTTTTCTAAATAATTATTTACTTTCATATCTGATTTTGTATTTGTGATTTGGTATTCTATTCCTTCACCAGGAAACCTCAAATCATCTAAAACCACACAAAACTTGGATCTGCCACTGTTACTGTCCATGGATAAATGTTTGGTTGGTTTTTTATCTTCCTTCTCTTTTCTCTACCTGAAACTGCAAATCCATTATTCATAGGCAATTCAGACACCAGCAGCTGATGCCTAGAAGTATGGTGATGGGGTAACTACAGGGTAATTTCTTCTATGCCTGTCTAGGGTTATGAAATAGGAAAAGATGGCTGCAATAAAATGGTGACAGCATGTGGTTTATTCCAACAGCTGTTTGGTTGCTATAAAATTTGCGAACACCACTCCCCATTTAATTTTACACCATTCAGAATAGAATAAAGGGATTAGATGTGGGTGACTTTAAACAAAGTTTAAAGGGGTTGTAACCAAGAGAGCCTCAAACTTCATTGCATCCTTGACACTCTTCATGTGTGATCAGAATTTTACAGCCACCTTCTACACAGCAGAAAAAGAGGTGCTTTAGGTTGTCATCTTCTTCCTTAGATCTGATGAAAGCAAATAAGCAATGGGCTTTGGGTGAAGGTGGGAAGTTAGAGAACAGGGTTAAATCTGAATTTAGTTGCTTACCCAAATGCCATTACAGTTTGAATCCTGATGTACATCCCAGCTGTCTGGCCTAGGGAGAAAACATCGGCATTGTTCTTTGACATATACTTGTCACTCAGTGAATGTTGGTTTCATGAATGAATGAACAAACAAGTGAATGTGTGCTGCATGAAGTGTCATTGAGAGAAAACAGTGCTTTTCAGGGGAGAGTGCCACACTTCATGGGTACAGTAGCATACAGAAGCCTCCACTTGCCCTCTTTGCCATCAACCTTGGTTTTGGATATTTGCTGGGAACCATGGACCGAATCCAGCCTCTTCCATGATTGACTAAGTTCATAGACTATGTTGCTGTGGATTGGGGTTGATGAGTAGAATGAACAAATCTGTGGCCCGTTTAATTTAGATAGATGAAGCCATTAAAACTGTGCTTCTGAAACACCCAAACATCTGGTAAATTTAGTGCTTTGACTACAAGGTTGGGATAACCATTTTTTGAAGTCAGAAATGTGATTGGCTGAACATCAATCAGCCTGGGGATAAAATGTGATGTGCCCTCTCCCTGTTCTTTGTGGGGGAGGCATCTATTTCGGAGCCCCCCTCCTGCATGGGGCACTAGTGCAGGAGGCTGGATAAATGTCCATAATAACCTGTTTCCTTGCCAGTTTCTTCCACTAGACTGTAAACTCCATGGGAGGAGGCATATTTCTATTTTGTTTACTATCCCACGTAACACCATGCAGGGAGCTTGGCAAAAATAGGTGCCCAATATGCACTTCTTGGACAAACGGATGACTGTTGTTTTTTCACTGAGCTTTATGTCCATCTGGACACAGAGGTCCCTTCTCTCTGTAAATGGGAATCCCCATGGCCTCCTGCCTTCTTTTCGGAAGGTGATTTTCAAAATCAGTGAGCCAGGGAGCCATGTACCTTCTGCCCGGGTGCGCCATCTTGTTTCTGTCGTCACAGTCTCGGCCTCGCCAGTGATAACCCCGCAGCGTCTGAAATGGAGGGTCACACGCAGGAGGAGATCAGTTCTGCTCTGATGTTCTCCGTGGTGAAGGTCAATCAGAGCTGTCTGAGTGTTAGTGGCATCCGCAGTTTTAAACTCAAATACAGTCTAGGAGCTAGAAATCACTAAAAGGAGATGTGTGAGGTGAAATGTACTATAGAAGCAGGGCCCAGTAACAGCAGTGGAGTGCGCATACGGGGGTCTGTAGAAGTGACTGTGGATGCGTGTGTGAGTGGATCTGTGTGTGCAGCAGGTGGACGGGATGCTGGCCATGTGTCTACATGTGGGGTACGTGAGTGCACGTGGGTGTCTGTGGACATGTGTGTACACACGTGTGTATGCATGTTGTGTATTTGAGTACGTGTGTGAGAAGCTGTCCGTCTGTGTGTATGTGTATGTTCATGTATGCGTGTCTTATGTGACCCTCTGCACACAGAAGGACCGTCCAATGCCCTGTAATTCCTGTATTAGTCATCAATCCCCTTAGGCTCTGAAATCATCTGGTCAAATGATTAATCTTTTTTTTTTTTTTTTATAATTTAAAAATCTCCAGCCAAACGGCTAATTACATGAGTTTATATATTCGACCTGACTGATCTGAAAGAAATGAGTCAGGATGCTGGAAAAAAAACCAAAAAACTTTCTAGGCCTAAGATCCATTTTGATGGTCCATGTATTATTATGATGCCAAAAAGTCCATAAAAATCATAAAATGGTATGTGGTTCATCAACTTAATAATGTATTCAAATGAAACTCAATCTCATCTTATTAAAGTAAAGAAACGTGTAGGAAGCTATGCAATAGTTAGACAATATCTGGTAATAATACTTACTGGAAAAACACTGTATTTGTCTGAATCTGCATCTTTGAATGGCACAGAATTTTTTATAGCGCTAAGGAAAAAGAGAACAAAGTACCTGGTGAGCTAAGGAAAAAAGAAGCTATGTGAAAACAGAGATTTTCAGATATGGCTGTTTTTAATTTGTGTGACAGAGGCTTATTCTAAAAATAATATTCAGGACCGGAACGTTATGTAAGATTACCAGCTGAGCTTTGCCAAACCCTGCTCTCCATTCAGCAGAGCTGTTTCTGCTCTGTGTACCTTGCCCATATGGGTGGTGGTGGTAAAACAATGCAGTCGAAGGTTTTGGGGGCATGAGTGTTTGAAGTTGAGGTCCCAGGACACGAGGAGGCTGCATTTGTTACTGTCCAGTCAATAAACTCAAATTGAAATCCAAGCCATTTTACACAGGCTGTCATGGGAGTGTTTCCTTAACATTTTGCTCATTTACACCATTTACTCTGAGAATCTTGAGGCATTTGGTTGTCATTAACTGTCATTAACCGTCTCTTCTATTCCTGAGCCTGGGAAACCAAGGACCCTGACGGGGTGATGCAGCAAATTCACACCAAAGCCCCGGCTACCACCCAAGAATGCGGATTTCCCCCTGGTTCCTCACCATTGGACTTTCCTAGCTTCTAAATGGCAAACACTGCTTTCCACCTGCTGAAATCACCTACGGTATAGCAAAGTAATGGTGTGTGACACTGTTCTTGGAGCCTCGAAGTTAGAGAGAGTAAGATGACCATAGGATGTACTAAATGGTCTTTTGACAAGAGCAGTTCTGAGAGCCTTCAGGAAAATGAAAACGCCAGAGCCAGTGTGGCAGCTCCTTGGAGCCCATCTTCACTCTGCAAAGGCGGACCCACCAGAAGTCCAGGTTACAGGTCTCTTTGGAAAAACACTAACAGGGATTGGGCTGGTTATATGAGCCTCTTACAGTAGCCACTGTTACTCTGCTCTGTAATTCAGGGACTGGAAATTTTGCAAAATATACTTGCCAGGTTCCCTTGCCAGGCAGACTTGGTGCTGGTAGGAGGAGAGAGGAAGAGGAGGGAAGAAACCGTTCTCTCTCTCTCTCTCTCTCTCTCTCTCTCTCTCTCTGGATGCTCCCTTCAGTGACTCCAGCTCTGGCCACAGAGGGCCCTCCTGGGCCATCCCAGCACCCATGGGCAGCTCCTCCTCCATGGCTCCCACATTGGTCCATGGATTTCCCAGCAAACCAGCACGGAGTGGCCTCCTGAGCTCTGATAATATCAACTCCTCCTTTTGTTTCCCCTGTCTATCCTGGGGACGCTTCCTTTAGCACCCACTGCTGGCTTACCTCGTCTTCCCTTTTCTACTTTTTTAGCCCTTGCAAGACTTTTTCAACTGGCTCCCTGTATTAAATCCCTTCTATGTGACATACCTGGCATGGTTCTGTTTCCTGTTGAAACTATTGAGAAGAGGACTGTGATGAATGAGTGTGGGGCCGGGTATTCTGAGAAGGCAGGGGAGAGTGGAAGACAAACTCCCTATCTCAGGTACCCATGGCATGGCTAGGAGGGCAAGACAAGCTGATGTCCCACAGCTTGTCCTCCCTATAGCTCTGCCCTGGGAACCGGGGAGGCTATAACCCTGAAAAAACTAAGTTTATCCTGGGGGAAGGTGGACAGGGGAGCTATTGGAGTTCCAGTAATAAATCAGATGTGGGCTATAGCCAAATTCTCCACCATTATCACCC
>PVKH010042125.1:0-10864 GCA_004027955.1 Chaetophractus vellerosus
TTCTTTAGTAATTTGAAAACACCTTGCTGTGTATGTTCAGAGTTTTAGGGCTTGCTGTTCCCTCTCTTCAGAATGAAAATCTTAGCAAATTTTGACATGGCTAGTTCCTTCACACCATTTGGCTATCACCTCAAATGTCACCTTCCCAGTATTTTCCCTGACCTTACAAGCTAAAGCAGAACTTCACCACAACCCGTCTTTACCATCCCTCTAATTTTCTTGACAACACATATCACCGTGTGAAATCATAATTATTTGTTAACATATTTATGTTGGTCTCCTTCATCCTGTTTACCACTTTGTCCTCTGTACATGAACAGTGCGTGGCTTATATGGATGCTCAAACACTTGTTGAATGAATGAATGAGAGAATCAAGTGTAACACTAAAACATCAGTAGCAAACGGCAGGGATTTCTCCATTGAAAAACTAGAGTGTAATTCCCCATCCTTGGGAGCAAGCGTCAGCACATTTACTATTCTTCCTCAGGATACTTACTCCGGATCAGCTCTTTGACATAACAAGTGTGACACAATTTCTCATCTAAAGGAAATCATGTTGTTAAGGATCAAAGCAGGGGTTCTCTGTCCCAAGGCACTCAAATAACCAATTCCTGAGACACCAGGTTTCAAAAGGAGAGTTTATTGCTAAGCATGAAGTAGATAAGATGACCTATCAGCCTAAAAGCTGACTCCCCAAATCTAAGGATTTTAAGGTTTTTATGGATTCAAACAGGGGAGGTGGAGCTGTTACCACTACAATAAGAAGTATAAACAAGGAGTGGAAATAAGCTAAAATAACCATTACAATAGCAAGTATAAACACTGTAGTCAGGGATTACAATGTCTCTCTCAGTAAGGAGCTTTACCAGTTAAAAAAAAAAAAAAATTAAGCAGGGTAACTTGCCAAAAGACCAGTCCTGGGAAAAACTGTGCCTAAACACTATAAGCAGTGCCACACTTATGAAGGAAGTTGTTTACATGGGAGGGTGTGGGAGGTATGGGGATTGGGGCCTATGGGAATCCCTATATTTTTTGTGTAGCATTTATGTAAGCTAAGTATCTTTTACAAAAAAATTATTTTAAAAAAGTTCAAAAATTTTTTGTGATGATGAATGAACATTGATTGTACTAAAAGCCATTGATTATACACTTTAGATAAATCATATGGTATGTGAATATATCTCAATAAAACTGCTTAATAAATAAATACATAATTGTACAATAGCTAGAAATAGCAGCTATGTAAAGCAGGGAAAACAGAGACTGAGAGGTGAAGAATTTTCTTGTTTGCTTGTTTGTCTGTTTTTTGTTTATTAGTATTATTATTTAAACAATGAAAATGCTCTAATAATGCCTGAAGTGATGAATGCACAACTATGTGATTATACCGCATACCACTGATTGTATACTTTGGATGAATTGTATACTTTATTAATATGTATCAATAAAATTGATTTGTTAAAATAATTTTTTTTTTTTTAAATAACACTATAAGCACTGGGACAAAGACTTGTTCACGGTAGTGTTCCCAGCAACTAGCACAGTGCCTGGCCCACAGTAGATGCCCAAAATGTTTGTTAAATGAGCATATAAGACATGGCTTTCTGAGGATTGGCCACTCTATTATCTCATGCTGCAGATACACATTTTAGAAACAGGGCAAGACAGCTGAGGAGCCCTTGTCCTAAGCCTCTCCCTGGGGCAGCCGTTTGATTCCTAGAATTCAATATTCATTAACCCTTTGCCATAGGTAATAAAGTATTAACCTCCCCAGAGGAACCCTGTATAAATTTGAATGAACTCTGCCAATGCAATATAATGGCATCATAACCAAAAAGAGATTTCTCTTGCCTTAAAAAAAAAAAAAAAATGTTTTATATGTCTTTTAGTCAGCAAGACAGGATAGTTTAAAATGCTGAAAGAAAAACAAGGACTGAAGAATTCTACCCACCAGTGTATGGCTCACTCACTGTGTGATGCTAGGAAAATCACACCACCGTCTTGACTGTCAGTTTCATAGACAGCAATAACGTTTTCATCCAAGGGGTCATTTTAGGAAGGTTAACTCATAGTTGAAATGTACTCTGAGGCCAATGCATGAAATATGCCATAAATCAAATTATGAAACAAGGAAAATCATAAATATCAAACTCGCTGCAAAACCTGAGAAGTTGTGAAGTGAGAAAGATTTAAAATGAAGCCTTTGGCTCTATTAACTCACTCTCAGTCTAAGATGTATAGTCACAGAAATAGATTTGTGACATTCACAACAGATCTTTAATATTTGGAAATGTCAAATGCTTCTGCACTCTGGGAACATTAACTTCACATGTACAGAGATATGAAGCACTACCAGTGACAAGCAATCCCAAAACTATGGCTGTTCAATTACTAATGTATCAATGCTTAATCTCAGTGCTGTTAGTTAACAATCAGGGCACCTTAGCAAAAGTCTATTAAACACACTCAATTTCAGTGAGAAAAATAAACAATTATTTATAAGATTATATATACGTCTCTGTCCTCTGATGACCACCAATACTCAATATATCATAGCAACATCCCAGCAGCAAAGTGCGCTTTCTCACCAAATCACTTCCTAACTTCCCAGCACTTTAAAGCACTTTGATCAGTTTTCGTTTGTATAAAAAAATTTAAGGGAGACCGGGAAGGAAACAAATCTAAGTAAAACAGGGATCAGCTCTTGAAGCAGAGGTTGAAATCTGCTTCTGGAGAAGTCAGCTCCGTCCGATTGTAGCCCAAATGAATGGGGCAAGGTGACTGGCAAACGAGCAGGCTTCCAGAATCGCCTCCAACGGGACAGCCTCTTTTTCCAGCCTGGCACTTTGAGCGTTTGGCACACACGCCCCAAAGGACAAAGGGCCGGGCCGGGAGAACACGAGGTCGCCCAACCTGATCCTAACTGCCTGCCCACCTGCAGCAGCCCCCCGGGCACCGGGGCATCGCACCTGGGGCTCACAGGTGAGGGCCGGGGCTGGCGGCGGGGCTCATTCCCCAGTCGTCTCTTCAGGCTGGTGGGGGCAGTACCCACCGCCCCCCCAAGGGCAGGGACTAACGAAGTTCGGGCGGGGAGATGGAGGGTCGGCCCCCAAACCTCCTGCAAACCCGAGGGTCCTCGCTGCCCCCACTTTCCTCAAGGAGGTGCCCAGGGTGGCATATAAGGGACAACCAGGATGGCAGCGGCCGGTACTCACAAAGCCCACTCGAGCCGGTGCTGGAGAACATGGTCCCGCCGGGCCCGGAGCCCCCGCGGGGGGAGAAGGGGAGGGGAATCCGAGGCGAAGAGGCCCGGCTACCGCGCAGGCGCACTGCCGACGGGCGGTGAACCCAGCGACTCGCTCACACGCGCCGGGCCGCCTGACGTATTGGGCATGCGCGACCGCTGGGGCGCACAAGCTCCGTCCGCCCCCTCCCTTCCTGCCGGGGAAGGGAAGTGCGTCCACCACCGGAGGAGATCGCTTCTCCGGGCTTTTTCCGACGGCCTTGGTAGTCGTTTGGAAAAGAAATGGGACGATCGAGAGGAGCGGAGGTCTAGCTACTGGAGCCACACACCTCCACTCGGCGCCGACCCGACGCCCCGTGGAGCCGGTTCCGCTGGAAAGCCGGCCTGGGCTCTCCTGGCGGCCTCTACTCCAACCCCCCAGGCCCGGCGGCGTTCGGGCGCCGGTCACTTCCACGCGGGCTCTCTGGGCGGTAGCCCGAGGCTCGCGCCACTAGGAACTGTTGACAGTCAGAACTGTCTCAAGTACCGGCGTCAAGCTAAGTCCGACATGTCGCTCAGTCGGCCTCGCAGCGCTGAAAGGGGATCCGGAGCTGGCCGACCCTCCCCGTTGCGGAGAGCTGGACCGTCTGGCTGTCCCCGTTTTCCCACGCCGGCCCCGCGCGAATCTCCTCCGTGAGCGTCGAGAATTGCGTGCGGGAGACCCGCGACTGTACGCAGCCGCTGGATGCATCCGCCCCGCTCCTAGCCACGGAGAACCAGTGGTCGGGGGTCCCTGGCGGACTTAGTGTGGGAGCGGGAGCGACTCTGCTTCCCGAGCTTAAGTCCTGGCGTCCTCCCGAACGTGGGACTTTTTAAATGAATTCGAAGCCATTTAAGTTTTTTTTTTTCCTTTTACCTTGCAAAATGAAATTACTCTTTGCTAAAGCAAAGACAAGTCTATCCTAATATGAGTTTGAGCCTGAAAACTTATGAGTCGTTAAAAGAAAGGTCTTAAACAGATTACCTGTCAAGGGAATATAAGCGCACGGTACAAAGCTAAATGAAAAAGGACAGGCTCAAAACTGTGTATGTTTAAGCATACTTAAAGAAAAACTTGCCGAGTACGTATAAGGGCCAGCCGGTGTGCTAAAGCTGAGATTCGTACATCAATAAGACAGTCCCTACCCCTAAGGAGGTTCCAGTGCACCAGAATATTAAAAGGTGGCTTTTATTTTCTATTTTAGGTTTTCCTTTGTAAAATTTGTTTACACTTGTGAAATACATTTTATATTTAACTATAGGTTCATGCAGTTATTTTGTAATACGATGAGTTTAAAGGTCCTTTTTGTTTGCAGAAATTATTGGTTAGCTACAAAACCTGTAAAAGACATAGGATGATGGTTCTCAAAGTATGGTACATGAAGGTACCTGAGGGATCCCCTCCAGATCAATTTAATTTTAGGGAACAAACACCAAAACTATATTTGTAATTAAAAAAATTTTTTTTCTGATTCACACAGGAGTATACAGTGGAATTTTCCACTATACAATTGGAAAATCTGCATAACTTAGTGACCATTGTTTTCCAGATAATCAGTGCATGATGTTACAAAAGCATTCAGACTGCAAGATAAACCTAGACTTTTCTTTTTTAACAGTACAAAATGTTCATTGATATAGACCCAGATTCCTCACTGATCTTTAAGAAACTACCACTTGTTAGGTTTTGGTGTAGTATCAATAAAGAATATCCAAATTATTTGAAATGGCTATTAAAGTGCTCCTTCCTTTTCCAATACCTATCTGTGTGAGGCCAGATTTTCTTCATATGCTTCAAGCAAAACATATCACAACAAACTAACAGCAGAAACAGATGGGAATCCAAATGTCTTCTATTAAGCCATGCATTGAATACACTTGTAAAAACGTGACGTAATGCCATTCTTACCCCATAATATTTTGCATGAGGAAGTACAGTAATTTTTCATAAAACATTTATTTTAACATGTAATGGGTATATTTTTTATGAATATCATAATTTTTTAAAATTTCTCAGTTTTAATTTCTAAAATGTTAAACATCAATAGATGCAGCCCACATTAACAAAAGCTCCAGGTCTCGATAATTTTTAGAGAGTGTAGAATGAGGGGCGGATATGGCTCCAATGGCTGGGTGTCGGTTTCCCATATGGAGGGAACTGGATTCCATCCCCAGGACCTCCCGGTAAAATAAAGAAAAAGATATAAAGTGCAGGGGCATGCCATCAGGCCCAGCGAGTGCATGAGCAGCCAGGCCCTGCTGAACCGAAGCAAGATGATGACATAACAGGAGAGAGAGACTCAGGGGAGAGCCAAGATGAAACACACTGAAAAAACAGGAACTGAGGTGGCGCAGGAGGCAGAATGCCTCTCTCCCACATCAGAGGTTCCCAGGATCATATCCTGATGAAGGCAGGAGAAGGATGAGAGGAGAAGGTAGGAAACAGACACAAAGAATTGCCCAACAAATGGACACACATACAAAAAAAAAAAACAGGAGGAGGGAGGGAGGGGCTTAAATGGATTTCAAAAAAAAGTGTTACCTTGCAGAGAAGAAAGCAAGGTAATCTCAGACTGATTGAATCTGATTGATTAGAGGTGAGACTGATTGATTAGAGGTGAGGTCACAGAGGGAGCTTATAATCCTATGGGACTTGGAAGAAGTGACTGCTTAAAGAGTGTAGAATGATTCCCAGACCCAAAAGTGTGAGAACTGCTGTAATGGAGATAAAGTTGCCCTTGCCTGTCATGAGACTCTTTGTTGAAGGCAATCTCCTCAATTGATTGTAGATGTAATCAGCCATAGATGCAATCAACTTACTGATGATTTAGGTCCTCACAGTAACAGTTGCTTGCTTAACCAAACAACTGGGCACCATAATCTACCCAACTTGACACATGAGTTGACACATGAGCCTAACCACCCAGTCCACCCCTTGTCACCTTGGCACACATACTTAAGCCATACTAAATCTCTAAATTTTTCAGTCATTTTTCACCTAACCACTCAACCATGTACAACTAGAAATGCGCCAAATCTCTCCAGAATAGGGTGCAAGTCCTAGGGTAATAGTCACTCTTAAATTTTATATTCTATAACTTAAATACTATGACATGAATCTAATGCAACTTATATCACATGAACAGGGGATACAATAGGGAAGAAAATTAAGATTTTGCTTTATGTACTTAAACATACTTGTAACAAAACAAAATAAATATTCATAACCATTTCAGTCCTCATTTCTATAAGGGTCACGTGATTGTAGTTTGTAATTATTACTACCATTTTCCACTACCCATTCCAAGTTCCCTTTACCCTCAGTAACCACCTCACCTAGATGTGGTTCTTTGCCTGGAGGGATGATGCTAACCTTCATTCCTGAAGTTTCCAGGCCATTGGTAGTTCTACCTGGATTGGGTTGTTACAGTTTTCCACTGACTTTAATCACAAGGCACGGTAGCACTAAGAGACACCCTGGGGCAGGGATTCTTAACCAGAGGTCCATGAGCTTGAATTGAAATTCAAAATAACATTATTCTTGTGGGGATGTGTTGGTGCAGGTGTGATATATTTATTAAATAATAACACATTATAGTGTGTACTTATTAAGGGGTCCATGGTTGTAGTACTTTAGTATTGTTTATGAATTCCAAAAATAGATACTGGATTGTGTCTGTAAACTGCTCTGTTCCTCTGGGTGTATTAGATTGTATTAAATTCAGAGATTTCACTTTTACTTTATTAAATCAAGATTGGAGCTTTTATTTGACCGCGTCATTAGGGCATATGGGGTTGAGTCCCCACCCCCTCACTCATGAGTAGATACCCAGAGACTCTCCCAGGGAAGTAGATACCCAAAGAAGCAGATACATGAGGAACGAGAGAAGGCTCATTTGACACCGCAGAGGTCCCAGGAAGTGAGATGAGCCTGATAGTCTATAGCTGTTCAGGGGCAAGAGCAGCTGAACACGGAAAGAAACGAGCCTGGGGAGAGAGATGAGCCTTAGGCCAGCCTACAGCTGAGTTTGGAAGAAGCTGAAACCACGGAGCCTTCAGAAGAAGAAGGAAGGCTGAACCCTCACAGACATCACCTGCCATCTTGCTTCAACACTTGGCAAATGACTTTGGGTGAGCAAGTACCTCTTATAGTACCTTGAGTTGGACTTTTTAGGGCCTTGTAACTGTAAACTTCTACCCCAAATAATTACCCTTTATAAAAGCCAACAGATTTCTGGTACTTTTGCATCAGCTGACTAATAAAGTGGTTTTCACCTGACTAGCAAAGGGGTCCGTGGAACAAAAAATGTTAAGAACCCCTGCCCTAGGGGATCTCCTGTATTCCAGGCAAACTCTTCTTTACCTCCATTGTGTCCTATTTCCCCTTGATAGTCAGAATCAATCACCCCAGCCAATACAGTAATGCTCTTCTTTGCCCATTGATTCAGAGGCATATGGAGGCAAAAGAGGATGTCTTAACTTCCAGTTCAGTGGAATCATTGTGTCTCCTGGTGGAAGCACTCCTCCTTTTGGAACTAATGCCTGTGGACTAGCAGAGCTTAAGGTTGCAGGGACAGGAAACAAAATTCTTTCTAGTGGATCACTAGAGTAATAGTGAGTGGTGCCACTCCCATTTCCACCCTTTGATTCCTGGACTTGTGAATCCTTATAGGAGAAACAGGACCATAGAGTGAACGCTGATTTAGAACATACACAGCCTCCTGGAGAACATTGGCCCAGCCCTGCAAGGTATTGCCACCTAGTTGGCGCCGTAATTGAGACTTCAAAAGGCCATTCCACCATTCTATCAATCCAGTTGCTTTACAACCATCCTGCCTATAGTTTTAATATTTTTGCAGGGTGATGATGATAAGACTTGCTGATAAAATTACATACTGAAATTATGGTGTGGGTTTTTCTGAGGGGGGTGGGGAACGGACATGGTTTGCCGACTTTTTTCAGTGTTATTCCAGTACCCTCCTTAGAAATCCACTCATTTCTCAATATCTCTTTTTCTTTATCCAGATTATCTCTGTTTCTTATCACATATCAAAGATATAGTCCCAGATAAGTTCTAGAGATGTCATGTGTACACTAACATGGGGTGGGATTTCAGAATAGGAGATAAGTTTTTTGTGTAATTTCATCACCATCCCTTCAAAACATAGTTAAGGGGGCTGGCTGTAGCCCAATTGGTAGGGCTCCGGTTTACCACATAGGAGGCCCCAGGTTCAGTTCCCGGGGCCTCCTCGAGTGGGCAGACTGCCTTGAGAAAGCAAGCCACTGTGGGCAGGGCAAAGCTGCCATGGGCAGGGCAAGCCCCCATGAGCAGGGCAAGCTGCCCCGAGCAGGCAGGCTGCCACGAGGTGAGCTGACTCAGCGGGTTGCCGCAGCAGGGGGAGACAAGCAGACACATAAGAACGCAAAAATGAACACAAGCAAGAACAAGCAGAAAGGGGGGATATGTAATAAATTAAAATAAATAAATAAATCTTTAAAAAAAAACATAGTTAAGTATTTTCAAGCCACATACCCATCTCATTTATGAGATTCTCACGTGTTCTCATCTCCACTCTGACTGTCTGCTCTTGGTCAGGTGCTAAGTTTAGGTTTTTTCCCTTTCTCATGCCACGTTCAAACATGTATGGTCTGTTTCTATCAGACATGTACTTACTCATCCTACACTAGTTTTTTTTTTTTAATTACATATCCCCCCCTTTCTGCTTGTTCTTGCTGTGTTCACTTTTGCGTTCTTCTGTGTCTGCTTGTCTACCCCCGTTGCGGTGACCTGCCGAGTCAGCTCACCACACGGTGGCCTTGCCTGCTTGCAGGCGGCTTGCCCTGCCTGTAGCGGCTTTGCCCTGCCCGTGGCAGCTTTTTGCCCTGCCCACGGTGGTTTGCCTTCTCAAGGCAGTCTGCCCACTCGAAGAGGCCCCAGGAACCGAACCCAGGGCCTCCCATGTGGTAAACCGGTGCCCTATCCACTGGGCTATAGCCGGCCTCCTTACACTAGTTTTTTATTCTGCTATGCCTCATAGTTCAGCTCTTCCATTTTCAATACATGATGTGTGGCATGACTTCTGATTGAACTGTTATAAGAGATGAAGTAGGTTACTTTATATTAATAAAAGGGACAATTCACCAAGAAGAAATAACAATTATAAGTATTTATGCACCTAACATAGGTGCCCAAAAATTCATGTGACATCCACTGGAAACTGAAGGGAGAAATAAATGTATCGATAATAATAGTTGGAGACTTCAACACTCCACTCTCATCATTAGATGGAACATCTGGTCAGAGGATAAATAAGGAAACTGAGAACTTGAATAATATGATAAATGAACTAGATCTAATAGACATTTATAGAGCATTACACCCCCAAACAGCAGGATATACATTCTTCTCAAGTGCTCATAGAACTTTCTCCAAGATAGACCAAATGCTGGGGGTATTAGTCAGCCAAAAGAGGTGCCTTTGCAAAATATACCAATAATTGGTTGGTCCTTATAAAGGGTATTTATTTGGGGTAGAAGCTTACAGTTACCAGGCCACAAAGCATAAGTTTCTTCTCTCACCAAAGTCCACATGTGGTAGCAAGACAGCTGTCGACTGGCTTTTTGGGTTCCTCTCTTCCTGGGGCTGCATTTCTCTCCGGGCTTAGCGCTTCCTCCACAAGGTCAGCTGTAGACTATCAGGCGAACGGTTCATTTCTCTTCTCCTGGGGCATCCCCTCCAACATCAGAACTGCTTCTCAAAAATCTGCTTCTCAAATCTGCTCCATCTGTCTCTGGCCTTGCCTTTTATACTTGAGACCACACCCACTGAGGGGCGGGGCTCAATGCCCTACTGACGTGGCCCAGTCAACACCCTAATCATAACCCAATCATGCCCAGATGAACAGATCAGTTTACAAGCATGACTCAATATGGATTTTTGGAATTCATAATTACATCAAACTGTAACATTGGGATATAAGTCAAATCTCAATAAATTTGAGATTGAAATTATACAAAATACTTTCTCTGATCATAATGGAATTAAGTTGGAAATTAATAACAGGTGGGAAAAGTGAAAATCCATAAATATATGGAGGTTAAACAATACAGTCTTAAATAATCAGTGGTTTAAAGAAGAAATTACAAGACAAATCAATAAGTACCTCAAGACAAATAGAAATGAGAACACAACATACCAAAACTTATGGGATACAGCAAGGGCAGTGCTGAGAGGGAAATTAATAGCCCTTAATGGTTATATTAAAAAAGAAGAAAGAGCTAAAAAATAAAAGACCTAACTGCACACCTGGAGAAATTAGAAAAAGAATAGCAAACCAACCCCAAAGCAAAAAGCAATACGCATTTCTATACACTACTAATGAGCAATCTGAGTAGGAAGTAAAAAAAAATTCCATTTACAATAGCAACTAAAAGAATCAAATATTTAGGAATAAATTTAACCAAGGACATAAAGACTCTGTATTCAGAAAACTATAAAACATTGCCTTTAAAAAAAAAACATTGATCATTTAAATTAATGGAAGGGCATTCCATGTTCATGGGTTGGAAGACTAAATATTAAGATGTCAATTCTACCCAAA
>PVKH010042126.1:0-10871 GCA_004027955.1 Chaetophractus vellerosus
GGGGGGGGGAAATAAAAATAAAGTAAATAAATAAATCTTTTTTAAAAAAGCAATAAAATAACCAAAGAACTCCTGATATTTGGAAATTTTAAAAATACTTCTGAATGGTTACTCATTCAAAGAACTCACAAGAGAAATTAGAAAATATTTTGAACCGTAATAATGAAAATACAAATCTATCATACTTCTGAGATTCAGAAAAAGTAATGTCTACAGGGAAATTTATAGCTTTTAAATATAAATTTGACAATCCACATGAAATGGACAAATCTCTTGAAAGATGAAAATTACCAGAACTCCCAAAGAAGAAATAGAAAACTTGAATAGCTCTATATTCATCAGAGAAATTGAATTCATAATTAAAGCCTTCCCAAAGAAAACCACAGGTCAGGTGGCTTTACTTCTGAATTCTATCAAACATTTAAGCAAGAAATAATACCAACCTAACAAAAACTCTTCCAGAAATAGAGGAAACATCCCCAAACTCATAAAAACAACTTTTTATGAAGTCAGTATCACACTGATTCCAAAACCAAAGTCACTACAAGGAAAAAGAATGACATACCAATATCCTTTGTGAACATAGATACAAAAATTCTTAATAAAATATTAGTAATCAAATCCAACAATATATAAAAATAACACTATATCAAGACTAAGTGGGGGGCCGGCTCGATAGCCCAGTGGATAGGGCGCCGGCATACCACATGGGAGGCCCTGGGTTTGGTTCCCAGGGACCTCTCCTAGCGGGCAGACTGCCTTGAGAATGGCAAGCCGCCATTGGCGGGCCAGAGCCGCTGTGGGCAGGGCAAAAAGCTGCCACGGACAGGGCAAAAGCCGCCACGGGCAGGGCAGGTCGCCTGCGAATGGAGCGCAGCCAGCCACCCGCGAACTGAAAGCCGGCCGTGAATGGAAGCAGAAGCCGCCCACAAGTGGGGAAAGCCACGCCTGTGCAGTGACCAGTCTCGGCGCATCGCCGCAGCGGGGAGGAAGGGGAGATATGTAATAAAATAAATAAATCTTTAAAAAAAAGACTAAGTGGAATTTATCCTGAGAATGCAAGATTGGGTTAAATGATGTAAATCAATGTATTCATCATCTTAATAGAATAAGGGAGAAAAAACATATATGATCACTTAAATAGATTCAGAAAAAGCATTTGATCAAATCTGATGCTTCTTTCATGATAAAAAAAAAAACTCTTAGTAAACTAAGAAGAGAAGGGAAATTCTTCATCCTCACTAAGGGCATATGCAGCAGTTTGGCATTGTTTATCAATTCCAAAAATATATATTGGATTATGTTTGTAAACTGGTCTGCCCCTCTGGGCGTGATTAAATTATGATTAGGGCTTTAATTGGGCCACATCAGTAGAAAACAACATGGCAGAAGAGTTAGTGGGGGTTTTGAGCTGGAGCCTGGGAAGTAAACACACAGGAGAGAATAGGAGAGAGCAGAGCAGAGCAGCTGAGCCTGGAGAGAAAGAGTCCCAGGAGAGAGATAAGACTTATCCCAGCCTACTGCTGATACTGGAAGAAGCTGGGACCACAGAGACTTAAGAGGAAGAGAAAGGCTGACCGCCAGCAGCCATCTTGCTCCAACACATGGCAACAGACTTTGGTAAGGGAAGTAACTTTTGCTTAATGGCCCGGTAACTGTAAGCTTCTACCCCAAATAAATACCCTTTATAAAAGCCAACAGATTCCTGATATTTTGCAACAATACCCCTTTGGCTGACTAATACAGCATATATGAAAAATCTACAGCTAATGTACTCAACGATTCCTAGCTAAAATCAGAAATAAGGCAAGGATGTTCATGCTCATGACTTTAATTTAATATTGTACTGGAGGACCTAGCTAGTGCAATAAGGTTAAGAAAAAGAAATAAGGGCATAATTACCCTTAATTACAGATGACATGATTTTTTTATATAGAAGATAAAGAATCTATTAAAAATTTAACAAAGTTGTAGAATGTAGGGTCAATATACAAAAATCACTTCTGCTTCCACAAATTAGCAATAAAAAGTTAGAAAGCTAAATTTAAAAAAATGCAATTCCATTTACCATAGTATAAAAAAACTAAAATACTTAGTAATAAATTTAATGAAAGAGGTGCAAGCCCTGTACACTGAAAACTTTTCAAAAGTAAATTGTAAAAGACCTAATTACATGGAGAGATATATTATGTTCATGGATGTAAAATATTAACTCTTTATGAAGTCAGTATCATTAAGATGGCAAGTCCTCCAAAATAATTATATATTTAATGAAATCCCAATCAAAATCCTAACAGGTTTTTTGTAAGAAACTGAAAAGCTGATTTTAAAATTTCTATGAAAAGGCAAAGGACCTAGAATAGCCAAACAATTCTGAAGAACAACAAAACAGTAAGACCTAAACTACATAATGCAAGGGACATTATAAAGCAATAGTAATCAAGACAGTATGGTATTGGCAGAATATGAGACATATATCAATGGAACAAAATAGAGTTCATATATAGGAACATGTTTCTATGAGTGGACCGTAAAGAGGATAAACACAAAGAAATTCATACCAAGACATGTTGTGGTCAATTTTCTATAAACTAAAGACAAAGGAAAGATCTTGAAAGTCAGAGAAAGACAGGACATCTCACACTGAGGGGAAAAATAATTCAAGTGACAGCGGATTTCTCATCAGAAACCATATAGAAGCAAGAAAGAAATGGACAGCATTTTGCAAGTGCTGAAAGAAAGAAAACTGACAATTCAGAATGCTATAGCCAGTAAAAATATCCTTCAGGAATAAAGGAGAAATCAAGACATTTTCAGATGAAGGAAACTAAGAGAACCTGTCACCAGCAGATCCTATGCTAAAAGAATGGCTAAAAGAAGTTCCCTAAACACACAGGAAATAAAAGAAGGGATCTTGGAACATGAGGAAGAAACAACACGGTAAGTTAAAATATGGGTAAATACAAAAGACTTTCTTCTCCCCTTGTCTTTTTTAAAATTACGTATGACAGATAAAGCAAAAATAATAGCACTGTCTGATGTGGTTCTAAATATACGTAGAGGGAAATATTTAAGAACAATTATATTAATAAGGGGAGGATAAAGGGGCATAAAGGGAGGTAAGGTTTCTATACTTAATTCGGACTGGTAAAATGATGATACCAGTAGACCGAGATAAATTTTGTATATCCAATATAATCCTAAAGCAACCACTTAAAAAACTATACAAAGAGATATTAAAAAACAGAGTAGATAAATCAAAATGGAAGGAAAAAGAAAAGAGAGAAATGAAAAACAGAGAGAACAAAATATGAAATGACAAGATTTAAGCCCTAACATATCAATAAATACATTACATATAAATGGTCTAAATACACCAATTATAAGACAGAGATTGGCAGAGTGAATTAAAAAAGAAAGTTGAACTATGTGCTCCCTATAACTCACTTCAAATACTGTATAACAATACAGTTATCCCTTCCACATCATGGGGGTTAGGAGCACTGAGGCCCTGTGATCTGGAAAATCCATGTAAAATTTTTTGGCCCTCCCTTCATACCAGAGAAGAGGTCTGATATTTTTCTTTTTCTTTTACAGGGTGTTTACAGTACCTTATTCTAAAATGTGGGTATGTTTATGGTATTAAAAGATAAAATATGTTGATATTATATAATATTATACATAAATTTTATGCATTTCTGAATTCTAAACTTTGTGTTGTCTGCTGGCTGTCACGTGTTGCCCGTGGCTTCCACAAAACTCCCCAAAACTTCCCATTTAATTTCTAATGCTAACGTGCGATATATCGAAACCATGATGGAGAAAGTTGTGATGTGGAAGGGATAACTGTATAGATAGTCTGAAAGTAAAAGGATGTAAAAAGATAAATCATACAATTGTTAGCCAAAAGAAAGCAGGAATGAATACACTAATATCAGATAAAGTAGACTTAAGAGCAAAGAAAATTATAAGAGACAAAGAGAGGGACTGACATTACATAATGATAAAAGAGTGACTCTACCAAGAAAGCATAGCAATCCTGTATGTGTATGCACCATACAACATAGCAACAAAATGTGTGAAGAAAAAACTGATAGAACTGAAAGGAGAAATAGACAAATCCACAATTATAGTTGGAGACTTCAACACTCCTTTCTCAACAAGTGATGCAACAGCTAGACGGAAAATCAACAAGGAAAAAGAACAACATAATAAAAAAGTAAATAAAATTAAAAACTTTTAAAAAAACCCACATCATCAACCAACATGATCTAATGGACTTTTTCTTAAAAGGAATACAAAACTATTGACCACTGTTCCACAGTATTAACAATAAACTAAACAATGTACAGTTGGATAACATTCTGTTTTTCCTGGCTTCTGCTGAACCAATAATTCAAATACTGAAAAGATTGAGCCTATGTGTAAAGAATGTGTTGGTGGTAAAGAAAAAACATGCAGGTCAACAATTTAGATTACAAAAGTCTGTTGACCCATTTAACATCTCTGACCATCTGATTAGGTTTCCATGTGCCAATATAGCACAGGGATTTCAACTTTCTATAAAGGTTTGGTTCTCTAGAAGGAACCTTTAAATGGTTACTTAAATAAGCCTTGTTTGGATAATGAAAACAGAACAGTATTTACCTTGTTTTCTCATCTGGGTTGGGAGGTTAGTGGTGGTGGTAGATTTTCCTCTCAGAGTTTTGCAAATATTTTGCATTTATATGACTATAGATACAGACAATAGATTTTGATCTGGTTGCTTTAAATTATATAATTTAAATTAAATGTATTATATTTAAATTGTCCAATTAATTACTGAATCAACTATTTGATTTGAAAGCTTATGACTTCAGGAAAATTTTCAATTTAACTTGAAGTGATTTCTTAGTTTGCTAAGAATGATGGCATCCCAGAAGCAACATGGACTTATCCATGGTTGTGAAATGACATTTTTATTTTGAATGGTTTTTTGGTGAATGTAAAAATATAAAAATAAGATAAAAATTACATATGTATTTATATACCCACAAACAAATTAAAAATCTCCAGAATAGTCCTTAGGTATTCATGGGTTAAATACAAGTTCTAATTCAGTAATGACTGGAAAAATTTCCCCACATTTATAAAAACTGTTCTCTAACGCAGAGGAAATAATATACCATGATATCAAATGTTCTTTTCTGATAAATGAAGCAACTACAGAAAGCATTCATTTGTGCAAAGTACCTAGTGATATTGATAAAAAAACAAACTACACAACAGAAACCAACGCCCCCCAAAATCCTAACAACTCCCCCAATACTACTACTTCAAAACAAACACATCAGACCTTGTTTTCATTAGAATGTAGTTATTCTTCACACTAATACATAAAACAACCAAGACCTAAATTCTATGTATATATAAATATATATATATTTATATATACACACAAAAAAAAACAATGCAAATAATTATTGAGCATCATCTTCTGGACAAGAACGTCAAGTTAGTCTCTCTTCATAAAACGCAATTACAATCTGAGGACATTTCATGTTTCCTCTTTTGCTAGCACCAAGTCTGACTCATCTGAATCTTTCCATTTCATAAGAAACATGAGCTCTCCACTGCTGTCTGTGGCACCAATTACGCGTTCAGGATCAAGACCTCTAGCACAGCCTCTTACTTTGTCAGCTGCATCTTTTTTCTTCTTTGATTTGCTGTCATCAGATTCACTGTCAGATAATGATTTTCTTTTTCTTTACCAGCTTTTTGAGAATTAAGAAATGCTTCAATTAACTCTGGGCAATCTAAATTTTCTTCAGACTCCAAAGTATTGCTAGCATCTATAAATCCCTTCCACTTCAGGAAATAGTTCACCTTCCCATTCACTACGCGTCGATCCAGTACTTTTTCCACCACAAATTCTTCAGGCTCTGCCTCTTCAAATTTTTTACTCTTTCCATTCTGCTTCTTTCCCATTTTTTGCAATGTAGTTTTACTGCAGGCCATTTTTTATTGCAGATTTGACGAGCTATTATTCACCGCCTCCGCGCTGCTCCGGTCCCGAGTCCACAGCGCCTCCAGCCCTGTGCGCCTTCAGTTCGAGCCACATCCAACCGGGAGGGACCTGGGGAGCTGCGCGCAGAACAACCGGGGGGAAGGGGGGCGGCAGCACCACCCACGGCAGGCCGCCTCCAGGGGCGAAGAGGGGCTGGGGTGGGGGTGTGTGAGCCTGCCAGGAGGAGGGGCCTCTAATTGATATTTATTGAACATTTCATCCAACAACAGAATACAGATTCTTTTCATGTGCCCATGGTACATACACAAAGACAGATTAGATTCTGAGCTATAAAACAAAACCTCAAGAAACTGAAAAGAATTGAAATCACACCCTGTGTTTTCTGACCACAATGGAATCAAACTAGAAATCAATAACAGAAAGATAAAAGGATAAATCTCCAATACTTGGAACCTAAACAAGAAATGTCTATTCCATGGAAAGAGAAAATAAAAATTTAAAAAAAATTCCATAGGTCAAAGAGAATGTCTTTGGGGAAATCATAAAAAATACATTGAATTGAATGAAAATGAAGTCAACATATTAAAATTCATCCACCTTAGAAAACAATTTAGCATTTATTTTATAAACATACAATTGTCCTATGACCCAGAAATTCCACTTCTAGGTATTTACCCAAGCGAAATGAAAGCAAACATCCACACAATGACAAATATATGAATGTTCAAAGCAGCATTATTATAATAGTCCCAAGTTGGAAGCAACCCAAATGTCCATGCATTGGATAAACAAACTTTGTTCTATTATATATCCATATAGTAGTAGAACACTACTCAGCAATAACCAGAGGAAATGTCATTATACACAACAAGAATGAATCTCAAAATTATTATGCTAAGTGGAAGATGTCAAATACAAGAGCCTATGAACTATATGATTCCATTTATATGAATTTCTTGAAAAGGGAAAACTACAAAGACAAAAAGCAGATAAATGGATGCCTGGGACCAGAGATTGAGGGAGGGAATGAACTGGAAAGGGGCACAAAATAGCTTTTAAGGGTGAGGGAGTATGGTGTAAGTGTAAACCATAATGCAAACAACTGACCATGATCAGTAGCAATGCTTCAATATTTGCTCATCAATTTTAACAAATGTACCATACTGTGTAAGATGCTATTAATAGGGGAAAGTGTGGGGGAGGCAAGGTGGGGTATATGAAAATACCCTATATTTTTCATGTGTCTTTTTTGTAACCTAAAGCTTCTTTGAAAATAAAGTGAAAAAATAAAATGAAAAGACATTGAGGGAACATACAGAAGAAATTGTAAACATACATAAAAGGTAACAGATCTTACGGTGATGAAAGGCACAATGCAAGAAATTGTTTTTTAGCTTTGTTTTGGGGGAGGTTTTGGATTATGGCAACGTTTCAACTATGGCAGGGGAGGATCACTGGTGCAGGGTGTTGGTGGGGGGATGTGTGGGGAAGGATGCACCTGGGGAATGCCTCTATGGAATATGAGTATGTTCATATGGTCATGGGGTGTTACCTCGGTGGGTGGACACCAACATATTAACCATCAAAATATTAAATTCCCATCCTGGGGAATCCTGCTACATTCTCTAATAGAGTGGCAAGAATCTCTAGGGTACATAGGCAGTGCCTAGTGAAAGAGGACAGACCAATACACCAGGCCCTTGATTTTAATGCTTATACTTATGAACCTTATTCTTGTAAAACTGAAACTAGTAATATATACTGCTTAAGAGTTATCTCCTGGAAACCTCGTTACTCAAATGTGGCCTCTTTCAAAGCCAAATTCAGCACATAAGCTCACTGCCCCACCCTACCCCCGGGCGTGGGACATGACTCCCTGCAGAGGCCTCCCTGGCACCAAGGGATTATTACCAAACGCCAACTAGCAATGCATTTGGAAAAAGACCTTGACCAAAAGGGAGAAATATTAAATACAGAAGAGTTTTTACAGCTAAGAGATTACAAAGTGAATTGGGAGGTCATTCCACAGGTTACGCTTATGCATGTCTCAGGAGGATCTGACTGCCACAGTAAACAGAACCTCAAGCAGGGGTGCTCCTGAAGGCTCTAGAGATAGCTGGACACTATAGGCAGGGCACACAACCCCAGGAAATTGGCACCCCGTTGGTGGGCCTTACCTTGGAATATATATTAACCTATTTCCCCAATGTAACAGCATTAGACTTATTTACAATTTCCCTACACATGGTTCTTCTGCCCTTTTATTTGAACCTATAATTAGCACTAAACCCATTAAATATATGTCCCAGAGACTTAAATCTTCAGTCTGTTCATATGCCAGTTGAGCCCTGAATCTCAGCAGAGTTGCAGTCAACACTAACTCTCCAGTTCATGAGACTCGCTCAGGACAACAAACAAAATGATGATGGATAAAGCCCTTCCCAAAAAACAGAGTATCTACAACTGCAAGCAAAGCAGTTCCATCCATTTGCCCCATGGGATCCAAGCCCTTCTCAATCGGAAGTGGAGCGGGCATCACCATTCCCTAATCCTCAAGACTAAGGAATGAACAAACATAAGGGGGGTATGCAACCATGGTCCAAAGTAGACTTATTATTATTCTAGTAATTGACCTCTAACACTGATATAAAAATAGTGGTCACCAGAGGTTTGGGGGAAGGGGAGAATAGGTGGAACATGGGGCATTTTGGGGACACTGGAATTGTTCTGCATCATATTGCAATGAGGCATACAGGCTATTATACATTTTGACAAAACCTATAAAATTGTATGGTGCAAAGTATAAACCATAATGCAAACTATAGACCATGGTTAGTAGCAATGCTTCAATATTTGTTCATCAATTGTAATAAATGTAGCACACTAATGAAAGATGTTATTAATAGGGGAAAATGTGAGAAAGGGAGGGGGTAGAGTATATGGCAATCCCCTATGTTATAGATATAACTTTTCTGTAATCTAAAACCTCTTTAAAAATAAAGTTTAAAGATAGGGTAAGGTAACTTTTATAATCTTGATTGTGATGGAGGTTACATGATTGCACACAATTACTAAAATCATCAAAACGTATGCTAAAAATGGGTGGAGGCCGGTTGGATAGCCCAGTGGATAGGGTGCCGGCATACCACATGGGAGGCCCCGGGTTCGGTTCCCGGGGACCTCTCCTAGCGGGCAGACTGCCTTGAGAATGGCAAGCCGCCATGGGCGGGCCAGAGCCGCCGTGGGCAGGGCAAAAAGCTGCCATGGACAGGCAAAAGCCGCCACGGGCAGGGCAGGTCGCCCGCGAATGGAGCGCAGCCAGCCACCTGCGAACTGAAAGCCGGCCGTGAATGGAAGCAGAAGCCGCCCACAAGCGGGGAAAGCTGTGCCTGCGCAGTGACCAGTCTCGGCGCATCGCTGCAGCGGGGGGAAGGGGAGATATGTAATAAAATAAATAAATCTTAAAAAAAAAAAAAAAGTTTGATGTTTAAAATAAATAAATAAATAAATAATAAAAATGGGTGGAGTTTATCATATGTAAATAATACATATTTTTTAAAGTACTTTAAAAATCACCCTGGTGGGAAGATGGTGATGGACTAACAGACAAAGCTGAATGCTCTCACAGAAACAATGGAGAAAAAGCCAAAAGCTGTCAAAGGGATCTGCTTTGGGGGTCAGCAGACCAGGACAGTGCTATTCAACTACCAGGAGGGTGAGTGACAGATATACAAAGAAGCTGAAACAACAAATATGAGTTCCCAAGCCCCTGTGGTGGCTAGGAAGGGCCCTCCTCCCCCAACTCCAAGATATTAAGCTGGGGTAAAACACCTGGCTCACTACAGCTAGCTGAGAGGGGAACAGACATCTTCCTCCCTGTCAGCTGTTTCAAGGAAAAAGAGAGGGGAGGTTGGGGTGCTTTTCTTCAGTGAATTCGGCCAGCAGAGCCCACTTTGAATCTCATCTGTGCCCCACTAGTGAGTCCCTGGCCTGATTTTGAAAACTTAAGCTAGGCAATTTTAAAGACTGAGAAAAAGTTGAACAAAATATCAAAGAAATACTATGAGAGAGGGAAAAAAAAAAAAAAACAATAGGCAAGAGAGAGAAATTAGCCATCAGAGTAAATTCATTTATATATTCAAATGCCTAGACATCAGCAAAAAATTACAAGCCATACTAGGAAACAGGAAGAGACAGCCCAGCCAAAAGAACAAACCAAATATTCTGGAGAGATACAGGATTTAATACAATTAATTAGTGATAATCACACAACTCTCCTAAATCACTTCAAAGAATTTAAAGAAAATATGACTAAAGAAATAAAGGATATTAAGAAGACACTGGGAGAGCATAAGTAACAATTTGAAAGTCTGCAAAGAAAAGTAACAGACCTTATGGGAATAAAAGATACAATGGATGAGATTGAACATACATTAGAGGCACATAAGAGCAGATTTGAATTACCTGAATACAGAATTAGAGATTTCGAAGGTAGAACATCTGAACTGGAAAAGACAGAGAACAGAAAGAGAAGAGAATGGAAAAAATGGAACAGAATCTCAGGGAATTGAATGACAATGTGAAACACACAAATATTTGCATTATTGGTTTCCCAGAAGAAGAGAATGGAAAAGGGGCAGAAAGAATATTTGAGGAAATAATGACTGAAAACTTCCCACCCCTTATGAAGGACAACATTGGGTACAGAGGTGGCTCAAGGGATTGAGCACCTCTCTCCCACATGGGAGGTATCCGGTTCGGTTCCTGGTGCCTCCTAGAGATAAAATGAGTAGACACAGAAAGTGCACAATGAATGGACACAGAAAGCAGACAGCAAGCACAAACAACGAGAGGGGAGGAGAGA
>PVKH010042127.1:0-10864 GCA_004027955.1 Chaetophractus vellerosus
GTTCCCGGGGCCTCCTGGTGAGGGAAAGCCGGCCCGCACCCGCAGAGAGCTCATGGCCCACATCCATGGAGAGCTGGTGCAGCAAGATGACGCAACAAAAGGGAGACAAGCAGACACAGAGGAAACGCGCAGCAAAAGGACAGTAAAAGCAGACAGCAAGCACAAGCAGCAAGGCGGGGGGGTAAATAAATAAATAAATAAATAAATAAATAAAAATACATCTCAAATATTTTATTAGATGGGAAGCGGATGTAGCTCAACCAGTTGGGTGCCCAGCTGTCACACTGGAGGTCCCCGGTTTGGGTCATGGTGCCTCCTAAAGACAACGAGCAGACTTTGCACCCACCGCAACGAGCTAGACGCCGCACCACAGCAATGAGCAGAAATACCTAAACAAGCAGGTGGCACAAGCCAGCAGACGCCGCAGCCTGCGGGGAGCAGACATGGTTCTGGCCGTTGGGCACTCGTTTCCCATGTGGAAGGTCCTGGGTTCAGTTCCCAGTGCCTACTGGAGAAGGTGAGCAGACAATGAGCAGACAGACGAGAGAACTGTGGTGGGGGTAGGGGATAAAGTAAATAAATACATCTTTTTTAAAAAGTGATCATTTAAAAATTTTTTTTAAATTAAAAATTGTATATTAGAGTACTTTATTTTCATATTTTGGCTACACATGACATTTTTTTTTCTTTAAAGATTTATTTTATTTTATTACATATCTCCCCTCACCCCCGTTGTGGTGACGTGCCGAGGCTGGTCACTGCGCAGGCGCGGCTTTCCCCGCTTGCGGGCGGCTTCTGCTTCCATTCACAGCCAGCTCTGCTTCAGTTCGCGGGTGGCTGGCTGCGCTCCATTCGCGGGCAACCTGCCCTGCCCGTGGCGGCTTTGCCCTGTCCATGGCAGCTTTTTGCCCTGCCCACGGCGGCTCTGGCCCACCCATGGTGGCTTGCCCTTCTCAAGGTGGTCTGCCCGCTAGGAGAGGTCCCCGGGAACCGAACTTGGGGCCTCCCATGTGGTATGCCGGCGCCCTATCCACTGGGCTATATGGCCGGCCCCTACACATGACTTATTGATTCTTATTTGAAAGACACAACTAACTTTACCAAGACATATCAGTTTATGGACATGTTACCAATGCTGTAAATTGACAAACTTTGCCAACTTTTGGTAATTGTGAAGAATTGACATAAGCAACGTATAGTTTCCTGCTTCGTAACATGACTCTGTTCTAATTTCATGGTGGACACTAGGGATTAAATATTGCTGTTTTTTATTTCTTCATATTAGTCACATAAAACACAGACTGCCTGCCTGGGTTCTTATTCTAGCTCCCCCACTATCCAGCTATGTGACTTTTGGGAAGGGCTTTAATTTCTTTAAGCCTGAGCTTTTTCATCTATAAAATACATTTTATAGATGAAGTAACTACATATTAGAGTTATGCTGATTAGGTAATCCATGTAAAATCATTATGATAGAGTACCGGGCATTTACTCAATAAATCTTATCAATTTTAAAATTATTATTAGTAAAAGCAACAGTAGTATTTTGTCACTACACTGATTGTTATCATGTGAGGTTAAATTTTAATACACAAAAGAACTTAAAAAGGAAGTAAAGAAAGAAAGACAACTATCCTTACACAAGATCCCTTTAAGAATGATCACTCATCTCATCTTTCTTCAATTCTGCAAGGTTACAACTACCTAACTTTTCAAGATAAATTCTGGCTCAGAGTTTAAGTAAGTCCCCCTAAACTTACGCGGCCTCTAATCACAGAACTAGGATCTAAGCACTATTAACTGATGCAAAAGCCTAAAGTCTGTGTTTCATAAATACTGCCTTTCAGAAGTCATCTGCAGCTCAATCGCATTGATGTACCGGGTCCCCAAAGTCCAATCTACCTAACTAGTTTTGAGAAATCAGTGTAGGTTTCCTCAGAGTTGCTTCTTAACTTTGCAAAACTTTTTGGCAGGCCTACAAGGGAGCCTAGAGTGGGGAAAACACGCTGACCTGCATCTCAGGATTTTGCAATTCCAGTCCTAGTCCCATCATTTACCTGCTGGGACTCCTGGACAAGTCACTTGACCTTCCTAGCTCTTGGTTTCCTCCACGAGGGAAGAAGACACTGACTGGTAATCTTCAAATTCTTTTGTAGAGTTTTAGTCTCAGAATCTATGAATTCCACAGAGCAGGGCATACAGTCCTGTAAGGAAGCCCCCCTGTACCCCAGGCTGCATCCAGACTGCGAGGACTTCCCAGTGACTCGTGGTGCACAGTTTTCTGCACCCTGTCAACTTTCTTTTAGCCTCATTAATTTCCCTGAGCTAGAAATGGATCTCTCAACTCTTAAACATGTCTGTGGTATTCAACTATCATACTAAATATGATCGAAATAGAAGGTCTCCCTAGCAGTAAGAAGTTGGATACCTTTGAAAGAGTGCCTGGGTCCAGTACTAGACTATAAGACAGACCACCAGGGCACTCCTGCCTTCACCAGTTAAAAGGTTTTGTGATAATGGCTAAGTCATATCTTCTCTGATCCATCTGTCAGCAAGGGCCTCCCAATGCAATTTAATATAGGGGAGCATGGGGACAACTTCAGGGCCTATGCCAGGGAGAAAAATAGGAATTCTCATAGAAACTTAACCACCAATCCTCAGGAGAAGAACCAGAGGTCACTTCTATACCTCCACTACTGGGTAGAGAATTTTATCATTTTTTCCTCCCTTGGGGAAATATAAAAGTTAATGAAACCTAGCTATCACCCTGCCACTTTCCTGGGGCTGCTCTAGGTTGGCTGAGAGCCAAAAGTTACTGTTTAAGGAGCAAAATCCCCTCATTATGAACAAGGAAATTGATGAATAAAGCCTGGAATTTTAAAGGCAGAAATAGGTTATAAAAGTGTTTCCTCCTTAATGAGGAGGGCACGCGTGGCTTGTGGGGAGGTTGTGAATCAAGCACATCCTTTATGAGATGCGCAGTGAGGGTCCCAGGCCAGTACCCAGTGAGGGGTGCCACAAGGGGAATTGCTTACCTATGAGGAGACCGCTAAGGCCTGGTCAGGGGGCATGCTCAGGAACAATCACTGATGACCAAAGGTCTATTCCCGCCAACTTTTTCTCAGACCGGAAACCTGGGATTGTCATTTGGTACGGACCAAATGGTGGGGAAGGAATCGTGAAAAATAACTAACAACAGAATGCTTCCTGTTGACTTCTTCAAGTGAGGGCTCCAAGGCAGATTCCATTTAACTTAGAAAGGAAATGTTACCTTTTTAGCAACACCTTTATTAAGTAACACACACATACTTAGAACTATTATTTACTTTGTATTGTCTGTTAAGACATTCCATATACATAGACTCTCTAATAAACCAACAAAGTTTATTTTAGTGCCTGTCAACAGATTGGGTTCCCTGGAAAGCAGACCCTGAGTTAGAGATTTGAATGTAAGAAGTTTATTGGAGGGTGCTCTCGGGAGACATACCCGTGGGGAGAAAAGCGAAAAGCCAGATTGGGCAGAGGGAGAAGAGGAGCTGCAATGTAGTCCTAACACAGGTCTCAGCCGATTCCACAAAGGGCACTGGAACTGGGACAGCCCTGAAGAGCTATCCCAAACTGAGGGAAGGGGGGTAGGCAATCATATCCCCACATCAACCCATCATTGGATGAGAGCTCACCCTGGGAAGGGGGCATAACCTGGATCAGGGTGGGTCCCTTTAGCTAAGGCAATTCCTGGAGAGGAATTTAGCTATGACTTATCTGCAGTTAGGGAAATGGGTGCATAGAAACTACAGTTCTTCTACTATAGGGTGTTAAGAATGTGGTGCTACATGGAAAAATATAACTAATGTGATTTATGGAGTATAGTCAACAACAACATTGTAATGTTTTTGTAGCCAAAGCAAAGTTGGTGCTAAATATTAATTTTAAAGGTGAAAAAAAGAATATGTGGTTTGGTTTTGTGAGATATGAACACAATTAAGCATTTTTTTCTCTTCTTCATTTTTTTTCATTAATAAAGAGACCTTGACTATATCATTTAACTAATCTGTGTTCATCTGTATATCTTTCTGAACACTAGAGGAACAACTGAGTTAGCAATTGGAATTAGACGAGATAAAAGTTCCCAAAACAGAGCTTTTTAGGAGTAATGTTTCCGTAAGTTGTTGAGCTGCCTTTTTCTGTTCTTTTATTTTTTTGAATTTGAAATAAAGTTGTTAATAATGATAATAATAAAAAGAAACTAAAGGGCTGGGTATCTGGGCAGGATACCACAGCATCTTCCACAAAAGGGCTCTTAGTCTGAAGTATATACACCGTGAGATGTACAAACACTGCCAGAAGGGCTTGCTGCATTTACTACACATCATGGCTGCTCAGCATTTGCTGGCACCCTTTGCTCTATAAGCAGAAATATCTAATTCCAAACACTTTTTCACCTAACAATCCACCTCACCCTCATCTGGTTACAAATGCACTTGTGACCTCCCCAACATGAGACAACCAAAGATCACGTTGTCGGGCTGTTCTTAGAGTATATCTAAGTCAGGGGTTCTCAACCTTTTTTGTTCCACAGACCCTGTATTAGTCAGGCAAAGGGGTGCTGATGCAAAATACCAGAAATCTGTTGGTCTTTATAAAGGGTATTTATTTGGGGTAGAAGCTTACAGTTACCAGGCCACAAAGCATAAGTTTCTTCCCTCACCAAAGTCCATTGCCCAATGTTAGAGCAAGATAGCTGCTGATATTTGCCAGGGTTCAGGCTTACCCAGGGCTCTATTTCTCTCCGGATTTAGCTCCTCTGGTTCCTCCACAAGGTCAGCTGTAGACAATGTGGCTCTCTAGGCTTTGCCTCTCTCCACAAGGCCAGCTGTGAACTGTCAGGTGAACGGCTATCTCTTGTCCTGGGGCCTTCTCTTCTTCCTCACAACCAAGCTCCTCTGTATACTTGCTTCCCGTGGCTCCAGCTCAAGACTCTGCATCAGAACTCCAACTCAAAGACTCCAACTCTGTCCTTTGCCATGTCTTTTATCTTTGAGACCCCACCCACCAAAGGGCAGGGCTCAATGCCCTACTGATGTGGCCCAATCAAATCCCTAATCATAATTTAATCATGTCCAGATGAACAGACCAGTTTACAAGCATAATCCAATATCTATTTTTGGAATTCATAAATATATCAAACTGCCAAACTGCTACAGACCCCTTTGCCAGTCAGGTAAAAATCAGGATCCCTAACTAAGTCCACACTATACTGTGTATTATTTAATAAATATATCACACCCACAACAACACATCCCCACAAGAATAATGTTTTTTTTTAATTTTCAATTCAAACTCACAGGCCCCCTGAAATTTTTCCACAGACCACTCAAGGGGTCCATGGACCCCTGGTTAAGAACCCTTGATCTTAGTAATATCCAGTCCTCTTCTAGGTGCAAGTTCTCAAGGTCTGGCAACCTATGGGCAACAGCAGATTGGTTACATGAATTGAGGAATATCTATATGATAGATAATTAAAATTGAAGTTGTAGAAGATTATAATTATATGAGAATATTTTCTGGGATGTTGTTAAGGGGGAGAAAGTAACAAAATAATAAGTACCATATTATCCCATTCTGGGAAAATACATGCATACTGGAAAAATTTACAATAATGGCATCTAAATTAGAATGATTATCTTAGGATGGTGGAATTTTATAGTAGGGAAAATTACTTTTCCCCAAAAAAGTAGGTACTTTTGAGGAATAGGTGTATGGTTACTGTTACAGTTTGATGTAATTATGAATTCCAAAAATTCATATTGAGTCATGCTTGTAAACTGATCTGTTCATCTGGGCATGATTAGGTTATGATTAGGGCATTAACTGGGCCACATCAGTAGGGCGTTGAGCCCTACCCCTCACTGGGTGTGGTCTCAAATATAAAAGGCAAGGCAAAAGGATTTGAGAAGCAGATTTTGAGAAGCAGTTCTGATGTTGGAGAGAACGCCCCAGGAGTAGAAAAGTGAGCAGTTCGCCTGATAATCTACAGCTGACCTTGTGGAGGAAACAGAGGAACTAAGCCCAGAGAGAAACACAGTCCCAGGAAACCAAGAAGCCTGAACCCTGGCAAATGTCAGCAGCTGTCTTGCTCCAACATGTGGACCTTGGTGAGGGAAGAAACTTATGCTTTGTGGCCTGGTAACTGTAAGCTTCTACCCCAAATAAATACCCTTTATAAAGACCAACCAATTATTGGTATATTTGCAAAGGCACCCCTGTGGCTGACTAATACGGTTACTTTAATCAAATAATGATTTGCTTAACCACCAGCTACAGAAATCAGGTATTCTGGGATTTTAAATGGAGTTTGTATACTACAAGTTCCACTTCAGAGCCCAAGGTTTTAGGTGAGGACAACTCTAGGTAAAAGGAGGTTTAGGGGGGCGGATGTGGCTCAAATGGTTGGGCATCCGTCTCCCATATGGAGGGACCTGGGTTCAATCCCTGGGACCTCCCGGTTAAAAAAAAAAAAAAAAAAGGAGGTTTAGATCTGTGTCTTAATTTCCTAGGGCTACTATAACAAATACCACAGACTGGTTGGCTTAAACAACAGGAATTTATTGTCTCAGTTTTGGAGGCTAGAAGTTCAGAATCAAGGTGTCAGCAGCCATGCTTTCTCCAAAGTCTGTAGCATTCTGGTTGTGACTTGCCAGCAATCCAGAAAGTAATCTCTACCTCTGTCACATGGCCACCTGCCCCCTTCTGTCTCCTCCTCCTACTACCTTGTGTCCAAGCTTCCTCTATACCTAAGGACTCCAATCACATAGGATTAAGGTCTACCCTAATTCAGTTTGGCCACACTTAGTGGGATCTTCAAAGATCCCATTTTCAAAGATCCACAGGGGTTAGGATTTGGAAATGTCTTTGTGGGAGACATGATTCAATCTAAAACAACCTGCACTGTCCAAAATGGTGTCTACTAGCCACATGTGACTATCAAGTATTTGAAATATGGCTACCCTAAATTGAGATGTGCTATAAGTGTAAAATACACACTAGATTTCAAAGATGTAGTACCAAAAAAATGTAGAGTATCTCATTAATAATCTTTAAATATTGATTACATGTGACTACCAAGGGCTCAGCTTTAGTTTGCCAAAGGGGTGCCCATGCAAAGTACCAGAAATGGGATCGCTTTTATAAAGGGGATTTATTTGGGGTAAAAGCTTACAGTTCCAAGGCCATGAAAAGTTCAAACTGAGGCACCATCAGAGATGCCTTCTCATCAAAGTCAGTTGTCACATGCTGAAGCAAGGTGGCAGGTGGTCTCAGTCTGGTCTTTGCCTTCCCCTCCAGAATCGGCTGTCTCCCAGAGCTCAGCTGAGGGCAACCAGGCATACAGGAGTTGTCTCTTGCCGGGCCTCTTCTCTAGGCTTGACTGCTCTAGTTTCTTCCCAGTTTCAGCTGCAAGCTATCAGGCAAATGGCTCCCCTCTCCCTGGGGCCTCATCTCCTTAAGCCTCTCCTTTTCATAACATGGTAGTGTCAAATATGGCGGAGCTCTCTTTTCCCATGTGTCTCCAGTTTTTATCGGACCTAGCAAGAGGGTGGAGACTCAACCTGAGTCACACCTCACTGACATAGTCCAAATGAAAAGGTTGATCACACTCACAGGAGTGGACCAGCCCACAAACATAATGCTTCTCTCTTGGGGTTCAGAAAATAACTTCCAACTGCCACAGGCTCACTGCCCAACGTGCACAGAGGCAAATACTATAACCAGGATTTCAAGAAAAGAAAGAGTTGATTGCGAGGCCACCATACAAGGAGAAAGTAGGGATAAACTCAAATCTGTCTCCCTGAGCTGGGAGAGAAGTAGGTTTTATTGCACTAGAGTTGGGGATGGTTTTGGGAGGTAGGATGCAGTGATGCAGGGGTGGTGAGATGACATAGATCTGGAGGCATGGTAAGTGAAGGATGCACAATGAAAGATCATGCCTGCTCATATATTACGTGACAAGGTGAGGAGATCTTAGCATTATAATTAAGGATAGGTTACTTTGGGTTAGAATTTTGTTGCTTTGAGCACGTGTGGGTAAGGGTAAGAATCTTCTGATTTTGTCTAGTTTGAACCAGCCAATAAGGCAGAAATAAGAATAGGGACAGGGCAGGATAGAGTGTTACTAAGGATTGGGGTGAATACTGGGGGGCACTATCAAGGTGTGGTCACGATACTCAAGGGGAATGGAGGCCAGACAAGGGCCTTGTAGCCAGTTTTAATATCTTCAAATATAATATTTTTGATATATTGGGTACAATAAAATATAATATTAAAAGTAATTCTCCCTCTTTCTTTTGTACAGTGCTGATTTATACACTTCGCTAGAAGTTCTCTGAAATACCCTCCCCAAAGTGAAAACAATACAGAAAAGCAGTTGTCTTGCAGGAAACCTGCCAACCTTACAGTTTAATTGGTGTCTTCACTGGGCAACTGCTGAAAAGGGCAGTTTGTTGTCAAATGAGCACATCAAATGAACTCTGTAATTAAGCACTACACTTCTTAATTGGTATATATGTAAATCAATACAATTGAAAGCTATCAAATGAGGACAAGTTAAGGCAACACCACATTATAGAAAGCCATTAACATCTTCCTCTGGGAAAAGCACCCAGGCTATCACAGGGCACTACACAGGTACTGCCCCCTCACTAGATGATTTGAGTTTAAGTGAGCATTTGACAGAAGGTTCCAACTCATTCATCCCTAGGAAGAAAATCAGTGACTTGGGTAATGACTGTTCCCATTTTAGACCTGAGGAAATACACCCAGAGCACAAAAACCTTAAGAATGTGCCTGGGAAAGAGTAAGTGCTATATAAGAACTGTTCAGTAAGTAAACATATGATATATGGAGGAACAAAGAAGCAATACCAGCTAATAAAAACCATACCACAGCAATCTCTAAAGAACCAGGTGTCAGCGCAGCATCAAAATCAGGCTTCCGAATCTTTTAAATTCTGAGACTATCAAGCATAGTTACCAAGAAGTTATTTTCTACACTAAGATTTGATAAATTTAAATATAGTAGGCCCAACACGGAGGTGCCCTTATCAGCAAAACCAAAAAAACCTAAGTGAGTTTTTACTTCTTGTAAATGACCTGTTCACCCAGAAGACCAAATTTAAATACAGCCAGATCTTAATCTATGATCACCAGCTAACTTCCTCATTCCTAAGTAACCAACTACAGCACAATAACCAATAGAAATTCTCTGCCGATGTACTTTTTTATTCTGCCTATAAAAATCTGTTGCTCTCTGTTCAGCAGAACTCCTCTCTACCCCATGGCAATGGAAGTCTCCCCAATCCATGAATTGATTCAATTGAACTCTCTGAGGTCTAACCAAATTTTGCTCAAGTTTTAATTTAACAGTTAGATTGGCGACCATGAAGGGACCCAAAGGAAAACTACTGATGACTGCAAATAACTTGAATGAGAGGCACCATATCTATTGTGTCCTCTGTCATTTTTGCTGTCTTGTCAGAGTCATGGATAAGTTACCTCTTAGAGTTGACCTCTGCTCTTTTTTGTGTTTGAGCTCTCCAATCTCATACAGTTTTTGTCCCAGGATTAACAGACTGTCTATTCTTGGCTGGAATGTCCCTTAGAAGAAAACTGAATCCTTATCCTTCGGTTTTGTTCACAGCATTTTCACTGTGGGGTCCACAGCATTTTCGCTGCTGGATTACTGATAGGATCCTCAAATTCTAAGAGCACTCCTCTGGCCAGCAACCAGAATTGTTTTTGTTTAAAAATATGGGGGCTCCTCTTTGCCTGGAGTTAGCCTGCATCCAAGTCTTGGGTGTGTACTTTTCTTTTTTTCTCTCATTTCTCAATAAACTCTTTTTACTGACCTAACTAAACTGGCATGTTCTAAAATTCTTTTATGTAACATAGCCAAGAACCTAGAGGAATCCAGAGCCTTCCTACTTCATCTGGCAAGTGCCAGCCAGTAGTACTAGGGGCAGGTAACTTTCCCCAACACCTGGCAAGGACTGGTGAGTCTAAACTTTTAATTATAGCCTGTCTGTGCCCTCTTTTGGTTGTTGGCCATTCCCTTCTGCCATTTTAAATGGGTTCCTGGATAGGCTTCCATAGGACATAATCTCGGTCTGCCCAGACTTCCGGTTTTCTCTTTAGAGGTGGCAGAGGTAAGCCCCCACACTGTGTAGATCCAAGGAAGGTCTGGGTGGCAGGTGAAACTGTCCTTGAGACCTGACTGGGCATGTGGACTGAGTTGAGCAGGAGTCTGCCTGGAGACTACTAGGCCCTCTCTGTGAGTTCAGAATGGCTGTCACTTGTTATATCATTTCTTAGGTGACTAGTTAACTCTTTTTAATTAGAATTGCCTTTAATCTTCCAACTAAGAACAGCTTTAATAAAGGCAACCTCCCAACCCCAGGGGCTCCTCTGTCGGGAGGTAGCCCAGACTCACATCTTAGATGCGTACTTTTCTTTTATTCTCTTGTTCCTCAATAAACTCTTTTTACTGGCCTAACTTAAAAAAAAAAATGGGGCACAGAGTTGTGTCTACTTAACTCAGTGGCAAAACATCACTAAGGATAATTTAGAATTACAATGACCTTTATGGGAAACTTTTCAGCTAAATAAGATTACTCACCTTAGAGGTGCACTGGAAAAAGTGGGCTCCTGAATAAGGCAGAATGAATGGGGTGACAATTTCAATTGGTATGCTAAGTTGTCTAAAAGACTTCAGGAGGGAAAAGGATGTGGCTCAAGCAATTGGGCTCCCATTTACCATACAGGAGGTCCAGGGTTCGATTCCCAAGGCCTCCTGGTGAAAGGCAAGGCTGGCC
>PVKH010042128.1:0-10864 GCA_004027955.1 Chaetophractus vellerosus
CCCTAGCAACTCTCGCCAGTCCATTCCCTCCCCTAGCAACTCCAGCTACCAATAAAAAATTACCAAACCACCCTTCCTTTGCTAGCCATTCCCTCACTAGCCACTCCCTCCTCCCTTTGAGCATAAATACTTGTACTTCACCAATAAACTTTTGCAGCTTGATCAGACCTACTGTCTTGCTGTCGTTCTTTGTGTCTCCTTGTTCCGTACCATTCTTTTTCCCACAGGTTCGGAGGCCCCTGTTGACTGTCCCGCTGGACGGGACACCATGTGACCAAATGGACTGCAGGATATCACAAAGGTGACCAAGCACTCCAACAGCTGGCATACTCTTCAAGAACCCCGTGGTGGCCCTGGTGGAAAACCTGGTCTCCAAGGTTTTCCGCTGCATCAAGTCCAAGGTTCTCCGTTGCATCAAGGAGAAAGAGGCTGGGAAGCTGGGCAAGGGCCACTGCCACCACCAAGTAGCTTACCTTGGACTGCTGGAAAATGAGGGTCCTCAAGCTGGCTTGCTTCCTGCCAGCCCTAACCTCAATTCATTCTTAGTTACAAGATGACTCATGAATATACCTGGCCCAATCACCTTCTGGGCTTGGACAGGGCAGCCACAAGCGCCCTCCAGGAGCAGCACGGGCTACAGATCATAGCCTTTGGTTACAGCAACTGTTCTTTTGCTCCATCCAGACCCTACTCATGCTGGAGCAAAGCTGTGCCCCCCTCATCCCCATCATTATGATGTTGCTGCAGAAGGCATAGTGGGGCACTCTGGTGAGGAACCCTGGTGAGGCATTAGTGCCAGCAGCTGTGGGCCATCTACACCATCATATACTGGTTCTAGAGGCACAAGGTGCGCACTCACCTGGCAGAGCTGCAACGATATTTCCAGGCTGTGCAGTAGCTAGCCCTTGCTCTATGGCCTTGACCTGGCCGGGCTGCTGGCCCCTGTTGTGCTGCAGCCCTTCCAGGACACTTGCCAGGCATTCTTCTGCAGGTAAGAGGCCTGGCAGCTGCTGAAGAACACAATCCCCCTTCAGACACAGCCCAGATCAAGGCCAAACTGGCTGCCATGGGGGTCTTGCAGGGGCTGTGCCAGAAATGGGGCTGCCAATGGGCCTGAGCCCATGACTACTTGTCCTTGGCCTCTAACAATTCTATAGCCTCAGGTATATTCATGCAGTGACTGAATACCCTTTGGGAGGTCAGCTTTGGTGCTCTTCTCTTTCCTAGCCATGTCTGCAAAGTAAATCCCTTCAGCAAGAACCAGGTGCCTCCACTCACAAACTGGCATTTGTACAAGCTGGAACCAGGCAGGCAGTACTGGGTGATGTGAGCCAAGTCAGGGGTGAGCATGACCAGTGGGTGGGACGAGCTGGCGGTGCTGCATGCCTGGCTCCAAGACAACCTAGTGGTCTGCTGGCACTGTACCCAGCCATAACTGAAAACGTGCTTGGGGAAGCTGGTGGGCATACTGGATGCCCACTGCCAGGAGAGGGCCAGGTCTGTATCTCTTGTAAATCCGAATTTAACTCCATCCATGGAGCCCAAATCCAAGAAGCCAGCCCCAGTCTTTTGCTGCAGACACAATGTCTTCACCATCCTCTGGCAGAACTGCTGAGCCAGGTGCCTTCAGGTCCCTGCCTCCCTGAGGTCCAGGACTGCTCCATCCCTGGCCACAGACACTGGACTGTCAGCTTATAGCACCAATAAAGTATTCTGTGTCCAAAACAAACAAAAAGCCATACTTAAATGGAGTGATATATATATATATAATAAATATTTGTATTTTCAAAAAGAGGAAACATTAACCCATCATAAAGAAAATACAGGCTACTGAAAATATTTATAGAAGTACTAGGGAACAAAGGGTAAGGAGGGACCCAGAGCTTAAAAGCTAAACTGGGATATTATATTCTGAACTGTGTGTTGGATTTTCATTTTTAATCTGCTTGGAGAATCTGGCTACAATGTTGACTGAATTCAAAGCACAAAGCAAAAATGATAAAAGTATATCAAACCACTCTTTAATTAAGTTCTAAGAAAAACTAAAATGAACAAGCAAACATAGATCAGTAATTTCTTATTTTTATTCTCTTACAAAAAGACACTTGGAACAAATAAATATAAAATGGTATATGTCTTATTTAGCAATACAAGTTCTCTTGTATTCTCCACAGTAATACACTAATAAAGTTTTCAGAAGCATACTTATCCTATGTCCCACTCTCTTAAAAAAAAAGTCAATTCTTTTAATTCTCAACAATTTTAAACAATGGATACTCTAAGTAACTGACTCAGGAACTAAGACATCTGATGAATCAACAAGTTTTTTAAAATTATATATATACACATACACACAAATGATATGATGTAGGCCAGAAACTCCAACTAATGAAAAAAATTTTCATTTTCTATAATCTGCATGAATAAAGTGTGTTCTCTTTCTATTCAAATCTTCCTGTCAAAATAATACAGAAAGCTGAGTACAATATATACATTTTCCTGTCCTAAGGGAAAATATAGGTATATTTAATATACAGTGAACATGCCATGTATTTTCTTAAATCCAACAAAATTCTGATTTTCTATATCTTGAAGGTGATACAGCAGAAGGCAGACAAATACCCAAACCATTTATGATCAAATTTAGCTAATTTAGCTGATCACATACTCTCTGCCTGTTTGGCTCACACCAATACACTAGTTTGGGCAGTGATGAATATCCAAGTATATGTCTTTCACTAAAATTTATCTTCAAGGTAATATCTGAAGAGCTTTGCTAATACTTTCAATTAAATATTCCAATTTAATGATTTATCCATCAAATGGCAATACGTACAACAATTATTTCCAACCAGAAAAAAAAGGGGGTTAATTTTTCCCCTACACTTTACCTGGTGTCCATTTTATGAAGACCACATAGAAAAGCAGAAAACAATACAAAATTTTTAAAGGGTCATCATCAAATGGATTTTACATTTAGTTTTTGTACTTTCTGTAGTTATCCATCTGTGCTAATTAAATACATTTTACTGAGTCCCTGTAATGTTAGAAACATGAATATTAAAATGGAAAAACTGACTTCTATATACCTCCCAAGTATTTTAAGCAGAAAATCAATCTGGTTGTTTTAGGCACTGATATAATATTTGCTAAATAATAAAAAAAAAAATCCCTAGAAGCCCCTCAAACCTTTTAGGACCGGTACCAAACTCAAGGGATTTATTCACTCTGAAGTTTCATGGAAAGTGGGAATACAGAAATTTCAGCACAAGAGGAACCAAATATAAGAAAAAATATCTAAAGATGAAGAAAAAAACAGTTCTGCATCCTACCTTTCAGTGGTAAATCATGTTCATGTGTTTCCACGGACATAAAGCTTCAGTTCTCCAAAAGAACTAGTTATTTTTGGTTCTATGTCCGGCACTTTCTTTAATCTTTGAAAGCCAATTAAATTTAAATTTGGGGGGGAGCATTAAAAAAATTTATGGATGACGATCATTAAAGCATGAGATCAACTTCTTAGGTGGCAAGTCACAACTCTTCAAGTATGAAAAAACACCAGAAAGTGAAAAGCCCATACCTTAACACGCACAATCAGGTATCCTATGAAAGTCACAAGGTACTGCCATTCAGGGGTTTAAATTAACTTCCTCATGGTAGAAGATAGTGTTTCATGATGGAAGCAGAGTATGCCCACTGCTCACTGAGATACACACATATCATCACTACTGAGGTACCACTTTATGACAATTTAGAAATCCGAATTTAACTCCAGAAAATATAAATCTGGTATATGAATTTGAAGTGAGACAGTATAAACAGTGGTTGAATGATACCTGCCTGTAATCTTTTATTATTTTCCTTTAAGGCTACAGAAAATCTGCACATAAACAAGGCAATTAATTCTCATAATAAAAATACCCCATTCCTAACAGCCAAGGTCTCCGGTCAGATTCCATGGTGACTACATGTTGTATCACATTCTATTCCACAAGTGTACTTTCTTGTGAGTCTCCAGGGTTAGGATCAAGTCTTTCCGGGAATATCAGCTTCTCACAAATGGCCTCCTTTATTGGTAAATACTGTGATATTTCATTAGGTTCCGTGAAGAGGGAAGGTGAAACATGCTAAGAAATACATAAATCACATGAGTATTTTATATTCAGTAATTTCCTTAGCACTTTTTGGAAATATTTTTATTCAAACTGTCATAAAGCATTCCAATTTAAAATGAGACACTTACATTTAAATAAGGAACACCATTAAGTGTTCCTAATAGTAACAGGTATCTCCTGTTACTGAGTCATTCATTTCAAAGAACCTAAAGAACCTAGGCTTATATGATTTATATGTCCTAAGAATTCAATACATCATAATCCAATTCCCGGTCCCTGTTGCTCTGTACTTTGAAAGCATTAGTCTTCAGTTAAAGACCAGTATGTAGTCTACAATAGAATCTAAGTAATTTTCTAACCCATGTATACTCTATACCCTGGGAGAAATTTGGATTTTAAGAGATTTAAGCACTAAGGGTAAAAAAAGAACAAGTTTTCAGGAAGGCAGCACCTTTTAAGCAACCCATTATAGAATCCTAAGTAACAAGGAAGCACATTACAAGTCCCAGGGGAGAAAAAAATGCCAAAACAAACAAATCATGGTACAGAATTACCACATTAGGAAGAAAAAAGAAGAGTGGGTAGAAAAATTATAAGGTGGCAAAGTGATAAGTGGAAAGGACATTCCAATTGGTACTCTACCACCAACCAGTTCTGTGACTCAGGATAAGTCACATCTCTGGGTCTCAAAGTTTCTCCAGAGAAAATATGGGAACTGGATTGGATGGCAGCTAAGGTACCTAATAAGCCTAACTATTCTTCTATTTGAGGTAAGCTCAGGAAAGTTATGCTCCAGTAGGATTTATACTATGAGACCTATTAGGTGAATGGATTGAGAGGAATTCAAATACTGTACCATTAAATTAGCAATTTTGCTCTCTCGCGATGTATATTCTCGTAACATGTAGGTCTTGCCAGCCTATGTTTAAAAAAAAAAGTCACAATAAATGTATTTATATTGGTTTACAAGATCTTTTCTAGTAAATAGAACTGCCTACATTTTAGAACAGGACGTGAAAGTAGCATCAAGTCTGTTGAGGATATAGTGTTCATCTGAGATAACTCTTATTTAACTCTCACCAAGAATTCTGAATTATTAATTCCAATCCCTATAAAATCACAGTAATACTGGATATGTGTATGGAAACAGATATAATAATTCTCTTATTTTGAAATTAAATCAATACTAACTAGATATATGTAGATGAGATACACTAAAGATTTAATATTACTTCAAGTTTGGGACTATATGTTCTTCTTAAGCTATATTATCATCCACCTACATAATTGTGGCTACTTTTAAGTTCCCAAAACATGTTTACAAAGTTTTACTTTCCATTTCCATTCTTGTCAAATTACTTTTTTTTGTACTTTAATTTTTTCCATTTAAGATTTTTTAAAAGTTAGGTCTTAGAATAAAAATTTATTACAAAGATTTTTTTTGGTTGGTGAAATGCTTTTCAATTAAAGAAAAACCACAAAATTATACTCCTTTAAAATTGTAATCTTTTATATCAGTAAGAACAGATTAATGCTCATTGTAAAAATATCAAATAATATAAAAGTAAAATGAATAGAGCATAAACCATTAGCAACCACAGCTACTAGAGATAATACCAGCTTTAATAGTTAGAGATCTGTATATAATATCTTATATAAATAGGTTCATATCTACTTTGCAAAATTCAACTTTGAGATGGACATCTTCCCAAATCAATTAAATATAGCGCTCTTCCATCAATTTTAATGGTTTTGTATTTTTCTACTATATGGGTATAGAGTAAACAATTTAATCAATGCCCAATTGATGGGTATTAGGCCCCCTCCTCCTTCCCTACCTCTCTTTATTCTTGTTCTTATTTAAAAATAATCTATGAATACGGTAACCTTCAAGAAATGGTACACTCTTCCCCTTCACAATATGGCTTAGTAAACCAGAGACCAAACTGTTTAAATATAACACATTCATATAAGAACTGTTTTAGTACAAATTTTGGTAGTTAAAGAGAAAAGTGCCTGGAAAATATATCATTAGCTGACAAGGACTGATTTACCTTCAACTCCTATATTTACATTGAAAGCTCTCTGAATCCCCTCCCTTCCTTTTTGCTATAACAAATAACACTGCAGTGATATCCATGCACATGCAACTGTAGGCACAGGCATGTGCCTGATTATATCTGTGGATTACTGTATGAAAGAATTGTTTTAGGATAAATTCCTAAAAGTCAATATTGTTGATATAAAATGTAAGCATTTTAAAATTTAGATTTCATTCTTTCTGAAGGAGAAAAATGTTGCCTATTTTTAGTACTTTGCTACCAGTTTAGAAAAAGAAAAAGGTCCATTACAGTCACTGTATTATTTTAAGAAAAAGAAACCATCCCCAAGTGCAGGTTTTTGGAAAACAATAATCCCATCCATTAGTGGTTTCAAAACCCAGTTCTACCACCTATTAACTGGGGAAGTTAAACTCTGCCTCCATTGCCTCAGTTTAAAAGAAAGGATAATAAAAGTATTTATTTCATGAAGTTGTTAATCTTTACTACAAATGCTCAATGAGTACAAAGTTTCTATTTGGGGTGATGAAAGTTTTAGAAATAGACAGTGAAGATAGTTGTATAACATTGTGAATATAATTAATGCCACTGAATGGTTCACTTAAAAATGATTTAAAATGGCAAATATATGTTGTATATATTTTAATGTGATAAAGAAAACTTTTGGAGTAAAAAAGAACTATGTAATATAAATTCAGGAGACTATATGATTGGTATTTCTAATATTAAAACATTATTTTATAAATAAATAAATAACTGTGCAAGAATAGCCAGAAATAGCAGCTTTATACAGCAAGGGAAACAGTGACTGAGAGGTGAAGAATTATCTTGTTTATCTATTTTTTATTAGTAGTATTGAAATAATGAAAATGATCTAATAATGATTGAAGTAATGAATACACAACTATGTGATTATACCAAATACCACTGATTGTACACTTTGGATGAATTGTACCCTTTTATTAACATGTAGCAATAAAACTGATTTGTTAAAAAACAAACAAAAAGGGGGCCGGCTGTAGCCCAGTGGATAGGGCGCCAGTTCACCACATGGGAGGCCCCAGGTTCGGTTCCCGGGGACCTCTCCAGGCGGGCAGACCGCCTTGAGAACAGCAAGCTGCTGTGGGCGGGGCAGAGCCACCGTGGGCAGGGCAAAGCCGCCATGGGCAGGGCAAAGCCACCACGGGCAGGGCAAAAAGCCGCCTGTGAACGGAAGCAAAAAAAAAAGCCACCCGCGAAGGGAGCAGAGCCACCTGCGCGGTGAGCTGACTCGGAGCATCGCTGCAACGGGGGGAGACAGAGCAGACACAGAAGAACGCAAAAATGAACACAGCAAGAGCAAGCAGAAAGGGGGGGGATATGTAACCAAAAAAAAAAAAAAAAACCCCACATTATTTTACCAATACATATAAATAGAGGTAAGAGTAAAGGGACAATTTTCTCCAATATAGATTATGTACATATGAGATTTTTCTTTAAAGCATCAAACCCCACACTAGGGAGCACTTTTTAGAAAACATTTCCAGCTTCCAGAACTTTTAGAAAAGAAGATGTAACATTTCAACAAGTGTGCAGTCAGCAGTGAATCTGAAACACCCAATCTTAAAGGTTAGAAGGCTCACCATATAATTTAAAGCATTATTTAATTTCAAATTCTCATAGTGCAAATGAAACAGGCCCAATATCAATTTTAATCATTAAATGAGAATAGGTACCTCATGGTAAAGCCGCGTATCATTCATCCTGATAAGCACCCCATCAATTCTCAAGAAAAACCGTAACAGCAGGAAAAAACTAGAAGGCATTACTCTCTGGGGAAAGAAGAAAAAAGAAAAAGGACATTATTAACATTTTAGTGAAATTAAATATTATATTACTTTGCTAAAATAAAACATTGGAAGAGGGCTGAATTAGATATAAAAAAATCTCTGTGCTAGAGATTCTTTGTCCTAACTCCAACTAAGCCTCAAAACTTTATGCAAATTATTTAACATTCTGGTTTCAGTTTCCTACAATAGAAAAATGTTTTTTTTCTAGGCCAAAAGATACTGAGCTGAAAAAGACTTAAAACAATCCATGGTGATTCTCTATCCAAGGTGCCAACTAGTGTCCCTCTCAGGAAAGTAGCAATGTGGAATAAATCTGGCAAGCCCAAGATCTTTGTGAGAGAGGGAATGTTTTTCCTTTTTCCTTCCTTTGGTTGCTTACATATATATCTAAATCCCTTCTGGATAGATTGTGTTTTCTTTTCTCCTCAGCCACATGCTGAAGAGGCAATGATGTACAGCAGGTTTTTCCTTTTTTTTTTTTGGTCATCAATTATGACTTTCCCACCAACAGGGAAAACTATATCCACAGAATTGGTTATGATGGATGTTTTGGCCATAAATGTGTGGCTATTAACATGGTGACAGAAGAAAACAAGAGGACTCTTTGAGACATCAAAGACCTCCTACAAAACGTCCCTTGAGGAGATAGATGTCCTTCATTGCTGATGACCTCATCTGAGAGGGGCTGGCCTGCTCCCTAGCCTCAGCCAGAGTTCAATCAGGGGGGTTTGAGGAGGAGCAGGAGTGGGGAGGGAAGGGAGAGAGCTAGGAGATGGAGAGCCAGTTTTTTCTTTTTTCTTTGAATGTTATTTTCTGAGGCAAAGTGAAAAAGAAAAGTCTTAAAAACATACCCAAGTAATTTAAAATTATAATATTCATTTAAAAAATGGTAGCCCTAAAATTTCAACATCAGAAATATCAAAATGAAAAACCTGGCTCTAAGTCACTACTCATCTTTTATTCACTTTACATAAAATAAAGACAAGAGATTTTAAACGCAAAGCTGTAATTCAGTGCAACTGGTTAGGTATTATTTCACATTTCCAAAGACTAGTTTACTAGAACATTATATATAAAATGTTAACAACTTTCATCTAAGGCACATCTACAAATTCCTGTGTTTTTCAAGCATAACAACTTGAAGAAAGCCATAGTTAGTAGAGAAGGTAAGAGGGTGGATCCTGGTGGCAGGAAGAAGTTAGATGGGGTGTAGAGTATGTAGGTCTTTAAAAAGAATATGCTTGACTAAATAAATATTCTCTACTAAGAGCCAAGTTCTTATTAAAATAGGTCTTGAATTTATATAAATAAAAAGATACCATCCCAATGCTCAAAAAGTTTATCAACCAAAAAGAGAGATAAATACAAAATGATGTAGTAGCTGCTATAACAGAGGTGTAGTATGATGAAAAATATGGCTGGTCTTCATCCCCAGTTGTTGGGGAGATAACCTCTAATCTTTGGAATTGCCAGAAATAGGTGTATCTTTTGTAATTCACACTGGGCCTAGAAGCATGCCTCATAATTAGTATGCTATTCATAGGTTGTATGTCATAGCATCTACTATGAGTAGCATCAGGAACAATCACATAGATGATATAGATGACAAGGGTTTGAGCAAGGCCCTGGAAGGGGAGGGAGGCTGGGGACTAAGCTCAACCCCATGGGCACTGATGACATCAATTATGCCTATATAATGAAACCCTACATAACTTAGGGCACTTGAAGTTCCAGTGAGCTTCCATGATTGATAAGCTATATCCAGCAGGAGGGCGATGCTTTCTGACTCCACTTGGAGAGGACAAGGAAGCTTGCTTTTGAGACCACCCCAGGCCCACCCCAGACCTTCCCTGATGTGTCTCTTATTTTGGCTTCTTTTGTATCTTTTTACTATAATAAAACTACTGTAATAACAAGTAAAGCACTTTCAGTGAGTTTTGTAAGTTGTTCTAGTGAACTGTAGAACCCAAAGGCATGATGGAAACCCCTTAATTTGTAGCCCTTTGGTGAGAAGTGCAGGATGCCTGGGCCTCCATACTTCCGTCTGGTGCCTGAAAGGCAATCTTTAACAATGGGCCGTAATTTGGAATCCTTGCTCCTGAGTGACAGAGTCTGACCCAAATATGTCTTCCCTGCACATGGTCCATCTGTCTCTTCTACTCAAGTTATGTGATGCCGGAGTTTTAGGTATAATTCCAGAGAGCGGAGTCTACGGGCTGTCCATGTGTCAGCTGGGTCCAAAAGCTTGGTGGAGCTGCAATTCCTACTCTAAAACTCAATGGACTCACCCAGAACACCTAGTGGGGAGATGATGATGGACAACGGCTATCCCAGGGAATGGAGAGAGTCTCCAGCTGCAGACAAGATAATCCCATCCATCTTATCCATGGGATATAAGCCCCCTCTCACTTGGGAGGTCGAGTGGACATCACCATCCCAGACTCCTCAGGATGGGGGAAGAGTTATGGACTAGAGTGGACTTACTGGTATTCTGTTATAGACTTATTGTGATTCACGAAATGGAAGAAATTACAACATTAATGTGGAGCCAGTGGCCACGGACCCTTTGGGGGCAGGGAGAGGGAAAAGCAGTTGTAATACAGGGGCTTTTTCGGGACTTGGAAATTATCCTGAGTGACACTGCAATGACAGATATAGGCCATTTTATATCATCATATAACATGCAGAACTGTGTGGGAGAGAGTGTGGTCTACAGTGTGAACTATGGTCCATGCTTAGTGGCAAAGCCCTAAAACGTGTATATCCATTGCAGGTGATGTGCCACATTAATGAAGAATGTATATGTAGGAGGTTGTGGGAGGTGGGGCATATGGGTACCCCTATAATTTTTGTGTAACAT
>PVKH010042129.1:0-10863 GCA_004027955.1 Chaetophractus vellerosus
CGAGCTGGGAAATTCTCTCCGAATGTTGAAATCAGTTCCCTTTTATAAGCAGTCAACTGAATGGATAACAGCGTCATCCATTCTTCATCCAATCTTGCTGATTGATGCAGATGCAATTAGCCCCAGGCTTGCTGGACCCAACAGCTGGGCACAATTACCTGGCCGAGTTGACACATTAGCCTAGCCATCACAGGGGTATGGTATTTTTCCTTTTGGAGTAATGAAAACATTCTAAAATTGACTGAAATGATGACAGCACAACACTGTGATGAAAATGAGAGCCTCTGAGTGTACAGATTGAATGGAATGCACAAAAATGGGACTGTATAACACAGGGAAACCAGTGTTAGAAAATGGACTGTGATTAACAGGACAATATGAAAACTTTCTTTCATGAACTATAACAAATATATAATGCTTATACAGGGAGTTAATAATTGGGTGGTTTGTGGGAAAATACATCAAATATAAGATATGGGCTATAGTTAGTAGTAATGTTTTGATGATGCCATTTCACAGTTTGTAACAAAATTTCACAACAATCCAGGGAGTTAGTGTTGGGGTGATGTATGGTAGCCCGGTATGATTATATCCACATTTGTTTTATAAGTTCACAACTTTTGCTATACACTTAGTGTTTATATATGCACATATATGAATGATATACTTCAATAAAATTTGCTTTAAAAATGAAATATGGATACACTAATAAAGTATTCAAGATGTTTTATAAATCTGGTCCCAAATTCCATGCTAACCATATTTCCAATATTATACTACGTAAATCCTCTGCTTTAGCTAAAATGGCTTATTTTCTATGCTAAACAGTTTTAAATTTCTACTTAAACTTTTTCTCCCTTAATAACACCATTCCCATCCTTCTTGCTAATTCAATCCCATCTGTCCCACAAAGCGCTTCCCATTGACTCAGCCCATTATGGTCCACATCACCCTTACAATTTACTAATTTGATGTACACAGCACCTTATCATGTGTCTAAGCTCTCTCCAACTTCTCTGTAAATATTCCTGAGTGCAGAGCTCTCATCTAACATTTTTCCATGGATTCCTTCATGCCGAAGATGGGGTCTTCCACAGTAAGCGGGCACTTTATCTGACACATCCTTTAGTACCTGCCACGAGGCCTCCATACCACTTACAGTGGCACAAGACTTCCCCCACCCTTATGTCTGCAATAAGAAAACTTCAGGGAAATCAGAGAGACAGTCAGAAAGAGGATGGTGACTCCTATAGGTGATAAAAAAAAAACAAAAACAAAAACAACTTTTTATGATTCTACTCACTGCTTCACCGGCCTTGGTCTGGATCTTCTCTAATTTTCCTTCCTGTATTAGCTTGAAAAGAAAGTGAAAGATGAAAAAAATAAAGCTAAAGAAAAGCAATCCCATAGCCAGTAACATCAAACTCTTAAAATACTTGGCATGGGCTGGGCTCCTGGATTCCTACTCTTCCAGTCCCTACTTCATTTTCAAATTAAATATCCATCTCAACTAAGCAATCAATCCTTTCTGGAAGGAAGTTGCTATATGGGAAGTCTTTAGGTCTTAAAAAAAGTTTCAAAATATAGTCAGTTGCTGATAAATTAGTGATTAAGACATTGAAAACTAAAACTAAAAAATAAGAAAATTATTAAATGCACAAAAGGCAAAAAGCTTAACAAGAAAGGAAATGTAATCATAGTACATTATCTAACTCTGCTGTTAATAATAGTTGCAGTCATAATGTAAATCTAAATAGGTGCATAACCAAAGCCTGACAATATTGGCAGGAGGGGAAGACGTGTGTTTGTGAACAAGCAGTAGAAAGAAATTATCATTAGGTGTTGTGAATTGAATCATGACCCCCTACAGAAGGCATGTTCATGTTCTGTCTCCCAGTTGTGTGAGTGTGGATTCATTTGTGAATAGGATCTTTGAAGATTATACTTAAGTACAGACAAATTGAATCAGGATGGGCCTTACTCCATATGATTGGAGTCCTTAGAAGCAAAGGAAATTCGGATGCAGTCAATTAAGAGATACCCAAGGAAGAAGACAAGGAAATAGATCTTCATGTGACAGAGGATTGACTGAAAGCCATCCACAGAATGCTACAGACTTTGGAGAAAGTATGGCCCTGCTGACATCTTGATTTTGGACTTCTAGTATCCAAAACTGTAAAACAATAAATCTCATTGGTTAAGCTAACCCACTGTGTGGTATTTATCATAGCTAACCTGGCAAACTAAGGCAATAAATAATACCTAAAATTTAAAAACCAAGAAGTAGCAGTATAATTAAATTATATACAAATATGGAGATAAATACTACTAATAACCAGCTAAAAGAGTTGAAAACACGTGCCTAGGTGAGTGAAAATTAGGAATTCCATAGATGAGGTGGGAAAAGAATGTTTCTCATTATTGGTTTAAGGAAACTCTTATTTCTCAAAATACATATACTACTTTGTTAAAATTTTGAAAATTATTCCATGGTCATATAAAAATGCATATTATCTATGCAAAGAATCTAACTTTCTCTCATTCCCTCTCTCACACTTTCTAACACTCCATAATCAAGTTCATGTATAGAACTTTTTGAAAAATAATATAAAACAATATCCTAGAATTGAAAAGAAATGATATTCAGGTTGAAATAGCCTACTGTGCACCTCAATATTACATAGATAGTTCTTACCATACATATCTCTTTGCCTAGTTTAACAAAATTAAATTAAAGGCCCCAAGGATATCTTTCCTCTTAAAGAGTCATCAAAAATTTCAATGAAGGTAAGCAGTTCAATGATAGGTAAAGAAGTATAAAGTGTCTTTTACCTCTGACCTTTAAGGTTACAGGCACATCTGGGATTTTAGAACAATCATTATATGGCACATGTGCATTGTTTGTGTGGTGGCTGAGCTCAATTTTTGTAGTTCAATTTTCAGCAAACTCCAAATAACCCAGGGGTCAATTATCAAATATCATAGGTAATTAAGATTTGTGAACATGAAGCAGAAATGTATGCTCTTTATAGCCTGAAAACAAAGAACTTTCCCCATTGGGTGAGGGCCAGACTTTTCCTGTTAAAGTTCAGAGGATGAATTGAGAAGAATTAATATAATAATATGCACTTTTTAATGAAGTTGTCCTGACTCTATAGATAGATAGATGTACAGATATAGATAGTTTGTAATTAAACCATTGTTTAAAGAGGCAAATTAAAGGAAAATAGTTGTACACATTTTGAATTGCTTTACATAGTTTTATTTGATAAACACTTGAAAATGTGCTCAACTTCAAAATATATGCAAAGGTATGAGAGATACATGAGAATGGTAAAGAGTAAAATGGCTATGGGGACTGGAGGGCAGCAAAAAAGTGCAGGATTGCTGGGGGGCAAGACCTTCCCAGGGAAGGGGATGGCTGAAGGGCTCTTCTAGGTGCTTGGGCAGGTCAGTGTGGGCTGTGGAGCAGTAGTGAGGGTTCCCAGGTGCCTCAGCCAGGAAGGAAGGCAGCAGGCTCACAGAGGCAAAAACCAGGACTGAGCCAGCCTACCAAGACTGAGCCCACTATAACAGTTGAAAGCAGTCAAGCAAGGTAGATAACAAGAGTCTTTAGGACAATGGGCCTGGCCTTTCTGAGCCAGCCCCCTTCACAGTCTAGTCTTTCTCTCTCTTAAATCTCCCCATACAGTTCCTTAATATCCCCTCTGCAAACAGAGAACCCCAGCACTCCACCACAGCAGCAGCAGATGGAAAAAAGAAGGATGGGAAGGGGTCACCACATCATTTCTTTCCTCCTCATTTTGCCCTACTAAAGACTTTTTTAAAAAAATCAGCTAGTGTAAACTCATCAGGAAAGAAAAACCTTAAGGACAAATGGAAAATGAATCAATTTAATAATCTATAATTAATCAGGGGAGTACAGCAAGTGGAACAATTTCCATTTCATTTGATTTGAGGGTGTGTTTATTAAAATTATAGGTGGTTGGACTTATTCTCAGCTCCAGAACTAATTTTTATCCAGGAAGGATAAATATCATTCCAGAGGACAGATTGATATCACTTGTCTTCATTTTCCTGCGCTTTAACTTCCTTACCTTCTTCCTGCCCCTATTCAGACCCACTTCTCACTCCTTGGCCCCTATTCAGGCTCTTTCATGAACCCCTTCTCTTTGGCCTGAAGAAATCCTGCTGTGTGGTAAATAATCTCCCTTCTGTCCTTAAGCTCTTCTCTTAAGTCTCATTCCACTTCTTGCCCTAAATAAGTCCCACTATTCCAGACAGCCTTCTTGTGGGAGCCTGCCACCACTCCCATTTCAGGGGCAGGAGGAAACGTCTACACATCCTGGAGCTGCATCCAGAATGTCGTTTCACCATCCTTTCTCCAGAGCTGCCCTCTTTGGAAGTCTGCATCATCCATTCAATTCCCCTTCTCCCCATCAGGATCACCTAAGGTGTCTCTGAACCTTCTCCAATTCTTCCTTATGAATATGCATAAACAATAAGTGTATGGTAAAAGTTGTGGACTTACAAAACAAACATATTCTTCAATAAAAATTTTAAATAAATAATAATAACAATAAAAAAATAAACCATCCTGTTTTTTGAAAGGAAAAAAAAGAGGTCTCTCACATACCTTTTATTCGTCCTTCTCTGGAGCCCTGGGATAGGCAGGGCTCATGGGCAATAACAGAAACCACTGTCATAGGTTTGTGCAGAAAGGGGCTTAATAGAGGGGCTTGGTTATGTGCAAAGTCCCTCAGACAAGAGGTGCAGGTGTTCACTAAGGCTTTGGGACTGGCTTTCATGCTGCCACCAGGAGCACGTGATCAGGAAATGGAGGAGGGTGGTGGTCAAGATAGTTCTGCCCCAAGACACAGAGCCCCTCCCTCTGCTGAGGAAGCACTCCCCCATCCCCCAATTCCAGGATATCTACCCCTTAGTCACAATCCACACCAGCAACACTGATGCTCTCTCTCCCTACATCTCGCCAGCGGGGGGCGCTGCTTCTACTGCCTCCACAGAAATAGCAAATGCCTCCTCCACTGTTGGTGTAAGCAGAGCAGAATGGAATCAGCTTAGAAGAGGTCTCAGTCTCTCCTCCCTTTCCAGATATCAGCACCTAATTGACAGACCCTTAATGACCTGCAGAACCCGGGGCAAGTGCAGGTTTTTACTTTCTAGGTTCAGGAAGGCCTCCCCCAAGGAAGTTGGAATAGAGATAAAATGGTCAAAAGATATCTGCCACACCCAGCAAAGTACTCAGCCCTGGCTGGGACACTGAACTCACTGGCAACCTGCCATTCCTCACCATCACTTGGAATCCATAAATAATTTTGTAGCATACCCTCCCAGGAGTGTGTGTGTGTGTGTGTGTGTGTGTATGAAAGAGAGAATCTCTCCTTTGTCCCTTACTATACCCACCTTGAAGACAGGGATAGACACGTTTCCCTATGCAGGGCAAGGGGCTCAGTTACATTTGCTGAGTAATGCAGAACCACATAAACAGGATTGTCAGTAAGCGTTAAATAGGGGTGGGTCAGCATCACGCTGGAAGTACTTTGGGGGAAACCCAAGGATATAAGACAACCCAAAGGAGAGAAGCCTACTTACTTTCAGGCCATAGATTGCTTCATGTCATTTTAGCTTAGGTTTCACCATCCAAAAACTTAGGGAAAAACTTCCAGTTTTTGAAACTCTTTGGACTTGGGAATTGTGGATAAGGGATTGTCAGACATTGTAATTTTGAGATACAGCTGATTTCTCAGTTAATTCTCATAAGCCTCCAAGGCAGTGTTTTAGTTTCCTAGGACTGCTGTAACAAAGTGCCAGAGACTGTTGGCTTAAACAACAGAAAATTATTATTTCACAGTTCAGGAGGCCAGAAGTCCAAATCAAGGGGTCAGCAGGGCCACTGTCCCTTTATAGGGTTCTGGCGGTAGCTGGCAATCCATGATATTCATTGCCTTGTGGCATAACTCACTCTACCTCCATCAGATGGCTCTTTCTCTCTAACTCTGTCTCTCTTTATGTCCAAATTTCATCTCCTTAAAAGAACATTAGTTATATTGGATTAAAACACACCCAAATCCAGTTTGGTCTCATCTTAACTAATAATATCTTCAAATATCTGATATACAACTAAGATCACATTCCTGAGACTGGGGGCTAGGACTAAAACATGTCTCTGGGTAAAAGGCAAGTAATCCACCTTATAGAAGAGAAAGCTGAAGCCTGGGGCAGGAAGGGTTGTCCTTGAACGATACTGGCAGGTGTGGAGTAGTGGGGCTGTAAAGGGGCTGTCAGCCCCTTCCAACACTGTTCAAATGATGCTTTTTTGGAAGAAGAACTGGTGGTGGGGGCCAATGCTGATGTCCTGGGAAACCCCTAATGCACACTCCAGATTTAGTTTACAAAAGACCCACGTATTATTCATGACTATATCAATCACAAGGGACAGAACTCCAACTCAAAAGAGCTTATAAATTTTAAAAAGTGAGCAGGAGAGGGACTCATTGGCTTTTGTAAGGGGGACATCTAGTGAGCATCTGGCTTCAGGCATAGCTGGACTCAGAGTGGGCAGCCTGTTGCCCAGCAGCTCCAATGGAGGCTGTGGTTGACTGAGTGTCAGTTATCCTTCCCCGGTCCAGGGGGTGGAGATCTCTGATTGGCTAGCCCTGGGTCACAGGTCAAACCCCAGGCCAGAGAGTGGGGTCAGCCCCAAATGAAAGAATGAAGGAAGGGTAGTCTCTGAACATGTAAATCTTCAACTCACCACCCCTCATTAATTTAAGCACCACAAATTGGTCTGGCCCCCACAAAGTGAGGGATGGATTCCTTCTCAAGTGGAAAATCTTCTCCTAGGGTGGAGTACTCTTTTCTACTACCCTTTTATCTCCTTAACCTGAATCCCAGGCATCACAAGTTTGCAGTAGCCCCTTAAAGCATAAAAGCTTCAGAAACAAAATTGAAAATAAAATTTATGACTATTTTTCAAACCAATATACTAAAACTGACCAAGACAACCAACCAGACATGGTACCCTAAATTGCAGGAGAAATTTAATGGGCACTTACATTAAGCCATACACATGCAGAGGGAATCTGGTCATTTTTTTAGTGCCTCAGGGAATAGATGAAGAGTGTCTCAAAGATCTTGCTCTCAATAGATAGATAAGTAGTGCCTGCCAACAACCTGCTCATCTCTTCCTTATTTCCACTAATAATCTCTTTGATGCTCACCCATAGCAGAGTCCTCAGGGCACCTGGACAGGCCAGTTATTGCTGCATAAATGTTCATTTGAAGCCTACGAAGTGTACTGATACAGGAAGTAAGGAAAATATCTGAGCCAGATGTGCTAAAAATGTCTCACTCTCTCTCTTTTTTTTCCCCTCTATCAATCTCTCTCTCTCTCTCTATGACTTTTTTTTGACGAGGTACTAGGGATCGAGCCTGGGACCTTGTACATGGGAAGCAGGCACTCAGGCACTAGAGCTATAACCACTCCCCTCTATCAATCACTCTTGATATAACCCTTCTCTTCGGGGTAGAAGGAAGACACTGTGGTCAAACCTCCCACAAGACTCAACAATGCCTCTCCAAAGGAAAAAAGAGAACACCACAAGGAGCACAGATTTTTCACCCACCTCTTGGCACACCTGACTTCCTCTCTCTGGATTCAGAAGGCTCAGTGTGGCCTCTCAGAACAGTCCATGGGGCAGAGGTTGACTTTCCAATATGCAATAAGACAGGCTCTGTTGCTTGACCACTCAGTAGCTCTTCTCCATCCTTCCTTGCTTAAAATACTATTAGATAATTTGCATTTTCTTGCATTTTTAAAAATTAACTTTTTATTCAATAAAATGAAACTTTTTATATTGAGATAAGCATAGGTTCACATACAATTGTAAGAAATAATATAGATAAATCCATTTTGCTCTTTACCCAGTTTTCCCCAGTAGTAAGAACTTGTAAAACTATAGTATAATATCACACCAGAATTCTGACACTGATATAGTCAAGATACAGAATATTTCCATCACCATGAGGATCCTTAGTTTTGTACGTTTATAGCTACACCCACTTCCTTCCCACCTTCCACTCCCAATCCTTAAGCCCTGGCGAATACTAGTCCAGTCTATCTTCTCCATTTAAATAATTTTGCCATTTCAAGAATGTTATATAAATAGAAGTATATTATAGGTAACCTTTTGGGATTGATTTTTTTCACTCAGCATAATTGCCTTGAGATTCATCTTAGTTGTTGCCTGTATCAGTGTAGTTCATTCTTTTTTTATTATCAAGTAGTATTCCACAGCATGGACAGAGCACAATTTATTTAACTATTCACTCATTGATGAGGATCTGGGTTGTTTACTTCTTGGGATATTTTTAAAGTTAAATTTTACCTATTTATTAGAGAATTTGTAGGTTTACATAAAAACCAGATGCAGAAAATACAGAGTTCCCATATACCCCCACTCATACACGTAGTTTTCCCTATTTTAACACTTTGCATTGGTGTGGTACTTTTGTTACAATGATGAAGCAGTATTATAGTTATACTATGGAATAAACTTAGCCAAGAACATAAGGTACCTGTATTCAGAAAACTATGAAACATTGCTAAAAGAAAGTGACAAAGACTTTAATAAATGGAAGGACATTCTGTGTTCATGGATTAGAAGGGTAAATATCATTAAAATCTAAATTTTACCCAATCTGATTTATAGCCTTTTTTTGCAGAAATGGAAAAGCCAATTGTCAAATTTATTTGGAAAGTTAAGGGGCCCTGAATAGTAAAAAATGTCATAAAAAAGAAGAACAAAGTTGGAGGACTCTTACTTCCTGACTTTAAAGCCTATTACTTAGCTATAGTGGTAAAAACAGCACGATACTGTCATAAAGACAGACAGATTGATCAATGGAACTGAATTGAGAACTCAGAAATAGACCCTCATATCTAAGGTCAAGTGATTTTTCACAAGGTAGTCAAGCCTTCCCAGCTGGGCCAGAACAGTCTATTCAACAAATGGTGCTGGGAGAACCGGATATCCATATCCAAAAGAAATAAAGAGGACCCCTGTCTCACACCTTATACAAAAATTAACTAAAAATGCATCAAGGATCTAAATATAAAAATGACAACCATAAAACTCCTAGAAGAAATGTAGGAAAATATCTTCAAGATCCTGTGGTAGGCAGTAGTTTCTTAAACCTTCCACCCAAAGCACAAGCAACAAAAGAAAAAAAACAGGGCCTCCTTAAGATTAAAGACTTTTGTACCTCAAAGAACTTTGTCAAAAGGGTGAAAAGGCAGCAAACTCAATGGGATAAAATATTCGGTAATCACATATCCAATAAGGGTTTAATATCCATGATATATAAAGAGATTATACAATTCAACAATAAAAAGACAAATTACCCAATTGAAAAGTGAGCAAAAGACCTGAATAGACAATGTCTAAAGAAGTACAAATGGTGAAAAAACACATGAAAAAAAAGTTCAACATTACTAGCGATTAGGGAAATGCAAATCAAGACTACAATGAGATATTTCACACCTAGTAGAATTAAAAAGTCAGAAAACCCAAAGTGTTAGAGAGGATGCAGAGAGATAGGAATGCTTATTCACTGTTGATGGGAATGTAGAATGGTACAGCCACTGTGGAGGACTGTTTGGCAGTTCCTAAGGAAATTGAATATAGACTTGTCATAAGACCTGGCAATACTACTACTAGAAGAAATAGAGCAGTGACATGAACAGACATCTGCACATTAATGTTCATAGTGGCATTATTCACAATTGCCAAAAGAGGACAAAACCTGGGTGTCCATCAACTGATGAATGGGTAAACAAACTGGTATACACACATGATGGAATATTATGCAGCTGTAAGAAGAAATGAACTCATGAAGCAGATGACAATGTGGATGAACCTGAAGGACATTACATTGAGTGAGGCAAGCCAGTTTGGGGATATTTTTGAATAAAGTTGCTATGAACATTTGTGTACAGATTATTGTGTGGACATAGTTTTAATTTTTCTAGTATAAGTGTCCAGAATTGCAATTACTGGCTAATATGGTGGTTGCATGTTTACTTTTTAAAGAAACTGCTAAACTGCTTTCCAGAATGACCATATCATTTTTACACTCTTACCAGTGATCCAGTTTCTCTACATTTTCACCAGCATTTGGTGGTATCACTATTTTTTTAAATTTTAGCCACCATGGATAATGATACTGAACATCTTTTCATGTACTTATTTTCCATTTGCTTATCTTCTTCCATGAAAGTCTGTTCATGTCTTTTGCCCATTGTCTAACTGGATTGTTTTATTTTACTGTTGAGTTTTGAGAGTTCTTTATATATTCTAGATATTAGTCCTTTGTCATTCATAGTTTGCAACATTTTCTCCCATTACATAGCAACTTGCTTTTCATTCTCTTAACAGGATCTTTCATAGAGCAAAAGGTTTTATTTATTTTTTTGTTACATATCCCTCCCCTTTTCTGCTTGCTCTTGCTGTGTGTTCATTTTTTGTGTTCTTCTCTGTCTGCTTTGTCTCCCCCCACTGCGGCGATGCGCCAAGTCAGCTCACTGTGCAGGCACCTTGCCCCGCTAGTGGGCGGGTCTGCTTCTGTTCCCAGGCAGCTTTTTGCTCCGTTCGTGGGCAGCTTTTTGCTCCATTCGCAGGCAGCTCTGCTCCATTCACAGGTGGCTTGCCCTGCCCGTGGCGGCTTTGCCCTGCCCATGGCGGGTCTGCTCCACCCACGGCAGCTTTTGCCTTCTCAGGCCGTTTGCCCGCTCGGAGAGGTCCCCGGGAACTGAACCCAGGGCCTCCCATGTGGTATACCAGC
>PVKH010042130.1:0-10864 GCA_004027955.1 Chaetophractus vellerosus
TCGGAGAGAATTTCCCAGCTCGTCGTTTGACAGTGAACTTCTCCCAGGAACTCATCGAGGACCCTTCATCAGTCTTTCATCGGAGCCCCTGGCTTGCAGCCTGCTGGCGGAACCTGGACTTGTGTATCCCCACGGTCACGTGAGAGACTCTTATAAAATCTTATATTTTTAACAGAGATCTCGTGTTGATTCTGTTTCCTGAGAGAACCCTGACTAGAACACCATCCACCACCTCTGACCAGGTTTCAGTTAACCTACCCTCACAGTATGTTGTAAAGAATGCTGCCCTAAGAGCCATGGAGAAAGAAGGAAGCAGTGGCTCTGAAAGCCTCATTGATCAGTATCTTCTGCCTCAATCCCTGTAGTCTCTACCCCACAATCTACACCTAAGGCCATGCCCAGTGCTGCTCCTTCACCAAACAGCCCCTTAGGAAGTTCCTCCTGTAGAGAATTTTCTCTTGAACACCGAAGTAGCAGTCTTTTTATGCATCACCTCTGACTGTTCAGGTAGGACAGAGAAGGCTAGCAGCACTGAGCATTGACATTTTCCTTCCTTCCTCTTTTCCTTATTTACATGAGCTGCCATGATTCATAAGCATCCCAAATAATTCTCATAACCATCTGGATATGTCACTGCTGACAAAGCCCCAGGATGGGCTTCTTCCCCATGTGAAGGAGACCTAATAAATCTTCTGGTTCAACAGCTCCTGGAAAAGCCCACTGCTGCCATCACATTTTATGACCAGGACCTTATGCCCCCCACTGCCCCTCAACTCTGCACAGCCAAATAAACCTTCTGCTTCTTGGTCAAGACATGACCTCACTGGAATTTAAAAAAAAAAAAAAAAACTTTCAGTACAAAGCCAGAAGCCTCACAGTCTGCCGTGGCTGCAGCCCCTGCTTCCACTTTACCTGGATCAGCAGGTCATTGCTCAGTGAGGTGTTTGTCATAATTTGGAATTCACAGATGCAGTCCCTTTGGAGAGGAGAAAGAACAGAAAAGTTGGGGAATAGGGATGGGTGAGACAGCAAATCTGTGTGATTTTAGACCCAAAGGACCCCAACTGCCTGGATGGGTGATTATCTAGGTGACTCTGACCCCTCAAGGGTCACAGGGTACTGAGGGATAAGCTCTCGGTGACACAGATGGCACTACCACGCTATGACAATTAAGCATCTTGTCTTTACCAATTTTGATTTCAATTAGATAAAGTGTTATGGGGCCTTGCAGAAAACACTTGGAAAGTTCCCGCATGACTCAGATCTGTACCTGACAAACATGGTAACCCAGCTGTTCTCAGGAAGAATTGTTGCTCTCAGGTCACATGGGGACTGAGAGCCCCATCTCCAATGGGTCCTGGCCTCAGGAGGCACTGCCTTCCAGCAGAGCCCAGGCCATGGGGCACAATGACAACCTTTGGATAGGTCCCTGGTCCCCTGAGGATACTGTTTAGAGAGGTCAGCCCACCAGGAAACTTCTTCCCAGGGCTCCTTCAGACAGTGAATTGAGCTGTTCTGAAGAGTAAAGGGGAAGGCATGGAGGTTAGAGGAGTTTCTGAGGCTTAGGCACTCCTGGAAATGGAGTGAGTTACATAGAGACAGAGCTGAGCTCCATCCTGCTTCATAATCACTTCCTCTCAACTGGCCTCTCATGGCCTGGAAGATGCTGATGTCCAGGGAGACTTCAAGGGCATCCCTTGGGTCCAGCAAGAAACATTCACAGGGAAGAGGACTTTAGCTCAACCTAAAAATGGAACATAGATCAGAAATAAGTGTCCTGCTCCTGGGGCATGCCAGGTAAGGACTGTGCCACTATACAGGAAGGGTCAGGGGACTGTGGAGGGGCTCTGTGTACAGACTCTGATCTTTAGGGCTGATTAAAAGAGAAAAGTGAGAGCCAAAACCTGGGGTGGGGGAACCCTGGCAACCTAGATCCAGGTCTCCACCACCCTGTCCCTATCTGGGGCTTTCATCTACTGGTTCCCAAGGCAGGTGGTGATGACACAGTCAGCCACATGGTTGAACTGGGTGATGGTAGCTTGGATGGAAGGTGTCAGGTGCTCCTTGCCCTTCTTGTGGCACTGAAACAAGATGGATCCCAGACAATAATAGAGCATCACCTCTTTGAATAGGTCCTGGGGAGGACAGGAGTGTTAACCAGTCATGCACCATGCAGACACAGAACACAACCCCCAAGCCAAGGAATATGTTCTTAGCTGCAACTCATTAATCTGAGGCTTGAGCCTGGTGGGGTTTCTTGCCTTGGTTCTCTGCCCTCTGAGGGTGCTGAGCACATGTGAAAACCAGGACCCTATCCTGGCAGGGAAGGGAGAGATGTATCTTCCTCAAGTCCATCCTTACTCCTGCCATTCACTGGACAGTGGCCTATATCCCACATGATGAGGCAGCAGCTTCTGTACCTCCTGATAGTTCCTTCCGTGCCTCTCTCTTGTTTGGATGCCCATCCCCTCTCAGGACTACAACAAAGGGCTTCTTTGGGTGCTTGCCCTCATTTCCAGTGCCCATCAGTGCCTAATACATTTTGAGGCTGTCAAGGCTTCTAGACAAATGTGTGGGTGAGTCATGGACCAGCTGCATCTCTGAGAGCTCCCATTTGCCTCCCAATGGGCCAGCCCCCAACAAACCTTCATTTTTCCTATCCTATGGTTAGTCTCCTATGATCTACTCCAAAAAATGAGGAATATGAGGCCTTCAAAATTAGAAGCTTGCCAATGTCATCAGGTTTGAGAATCGTGGATCTGTGATTTATACTCAGGTCATTGGATCCCTCACCAGGGAATGGAAAATTGGGAAAGCAGATTCCATAAGAGATCCCCCCAGCTCCACCCTGCTAAGCCCTGCTGCTCACCACATCCATCATGTCATCTGTACTGCCACCATCTTGGGAAGGAATGTTAAGAACTGGAACTTCACCTCACTCTGCACAATCTCCAGGTTCTTAGGTGAAGAACAAGAAGGCTCTTGAAGTGAATGTAAGGCTGTCATGATTTCAGATCCAGAGGCAGTGGAGGTTGCATCAGAGCTACCTCCTGTTCTAGCCTTTTTACTACTGGTAGTGAAGTAACTGGCTACAGCTCCATAGTTGGAAATAACAAAACTTCTGGAGGTGACAATGGAGGTGGTGATGGAATCACATCCAGCTCTGGACATGTTGTTTTTGATGATGAAGTGGATGTCTCCAGATTAGAAACCATCAATGACTGAACCTCTATATGGGGCAGTAGAGGTGGTATTAGGGCTTTTGACATCTCTGTAAAGGATGTTACAGTGGGTGATGTCACAGGTTCCAAATCTGGAGTCAGCAATGATGCAACCTCTTGAGGTAGCACTGGAGGTGATGCCAGAGGTGACTGCAGATCTAGTGTAGGCATGATGCCTGGTGCCAACAATCAAAATGACTCTGGAGGTGGCACTGAAGTGGTTTGTAACCCTGGGTCGAACATACAGCAGGAAAGGGAGGAAGATGCAGCAATAGGTCTGGCTATCTATGGGCCTTCCCAAATATAGGAATGATTGCACTGCCTGTATCAGCAGTCCCACCCAAATACGCCACCCTCAGGAAGTCTTTCCAGATTGCAAGCTCCCAGATTAGTGGTCTGAGTTACTCTTTACTCTGGGCACAAAGGCAACTTCTGGAGGTTCCTCCTCATATGACCCAGCTCCATCCCCTTCCCTGCAGGCTATGTACTCAGCCCCAGGGCTTCTCACCCTCTGTCTCTGCCACACTGAGTTCCATGAGTTCCAGCTAAGAAAGGAGAACTTGAGCACAGCTCTCCAGGACAGACCCAGGCAGGCCTCTACAAAGGCCACCAGCTGCTTAAGGCAAGGAAAGAAGTCCTCTGGGTTCTCATCCAGCCATGTGCAAAACATGCAAGATATAGGATCATGCCATCTGCAAATGTAAGTTTTACTTCTTCCTTTCATATTTAGGTGTCTTTTACTTCTGTTTCTTGCCTAATTGCTCTAGCTAGAACTTCTAGCACAATATTGAATAACAATGGAGACAGTGAACATCCTTGTCATTTTCTCAATCTCAGCGGGAAAATTTTTAGACTTTCAAAAATGAGTGTAATGTTAGTTGTGGGTTTTTCATATATGCAGTTCATTACGTTGAGAAAATTTCCTTCTATTTCTCTCTTTCGAGTGTTTTCATATAGAAACGATGTGGTATTCTGTCAAAAGCCTTTTCTGCATTCATTGAGATGATCATGTAAGATTCATCTTCAATTATCATTGTAGTGTATTATACTGATTTTCTTATGTTGAACCACCCTTGCATATCTGGTATAAAACCCATGGTGTATAATTTATTTAATGTGATTTTGGATTCAGTTATCAAGTATTTTTGTTGAGAAGTTTTTGTATCTATACTCATTTGAGAAATTGGTCTATAATTTTCTTTTTCATAATATCTTTATTTTACTTTGGTATCAGGGTGATGTTGGCTTCTTAGAAAGAGTTTAGTAGCCTATCTTTCTGTTCAATTTTTTGTTAGCATTTGAGCAATATTTGTATTCGATCTTTAAATAAAGGTTAGAATTCACCTGTATGAAGCCATCTGGTCCTGGGCTTTTCATTTTGAGGAAGGTTTCAATGACTGTTTCAATTTCTTTACATGTGGTTAGTTTATTGAGATCTTTGAATTCTTCTAGGGTCAGTGTGGGTTGTTCAGGTGTTCTGGCAATTTGCCAACTTCATCAATATTCTCAAGTTTGTTGGCATACAATTCTTAATAGTATCCTTTTATGATCTCTTTTATTTCTGTTGTGTCAGTGTTAATGTTCCCCTTCTCATTTCTGATTTTATTTGCATCTTTTCTCTTTTTTCTTTCTTAGTCTACATAAGGATTTGTCAATTTTGTTGATCTTCTCAAAGAACCAACTTTTGGTTTTGTTGATTCTCTCTGTTGTTTATTTTTAATTATCCATTTCATTTATTTCTGCTCTAATCTTTATTGTTTCTTACCTTCTGCTTACTTTGGGATCAGTTTATTGCTTTTTTTCTAGTTCCTTCAGATGTTCAGTTAGGTCTTTGATTTTGCTCTTTCTTCTTTTTCATTTTAAGCATTGACAGCTATATATTTCCCTCTCAGCACTGCCTTTGCTGTATCCCATGAGTTTTGATATGTTGTCTTCTCCTTTTCATTCATCTTGAAATATTGATTCCTCTTGCAATTAATTCTTGGAACAACTGATTATTTAAGAGCTTAATGTTTAATCTCCATATATTTGTGAATTTTTCTTTTTTCTGCCTGTTATTAATTTCCGACTTTATTCCTTTATACTCAGAATGCTTTCTATAATTTTAGTCTTTTAAAATATATTGAGATCTGTCTTATATCCCAACATAAGGTCTCTCCTGGAGAAAAATTAATGTGCATTTGAGAAGAATGTAAATCCTACTGTTTTGGAGCTAATGTTCTACAAATGTCTGTTTGGTATAGTTTATTTTTATAGCACAATCTCTCTAGTTTCCTTATTTAGCCTATGTCCAGATGTTCTATCCAATATTGTGAATAGTATTTTGAGACTTCTATTTCTCCCTTCAGTTTTGCCAGTATGTGCCTCACGTATTTTGAGAACATAAGTTACATGAATAATATTTATTATTGTTATTTCTTCTTGGTTAATTATCTCTTTTATTAATCTGTAGTGACCTTCTTAAACTGTTGTGACAGTTTTGCATTTAAAATCTATTTTGTACAATATTAGAATCAGTACTTCAAATCTTTTTTGGTTACTATTTGCATGGACTATTTCTTTCCAATCTTTCACTTTCATCCTGATTGTGTCCTTGTGTCTAAAGTGGGTCTCTTGCAGACAAGAAATACATGCCTCATATATTTTTAATCCAGTCTGTCTTTCTACAACATTTTTTGGGGGAATTTTATCCATTAAAACCCAATGTTATTACTGTAAATGCATTACATACTTCATCCATTTTATCCCTTGGCTTCCCATTGTCATATTTTACTATTTTATCAATTTTAACCCTTCCAGTTATGCTACTTATAATCTTCATTTCTGTAATCTTTGCAAATCCATTAGCCCTTTTCTTTTTCTTTCAGCATATAACTCACACTTTAGCATTGCTTGTAGATCCAGTCTCTTGGCGGCTTACACTCTCATTTTTTTGTCTGTGATGACTTTAAATTCACCTTTATTTCTGAAAGATAGATTTTCTGCAAAAAAAAAATTATTGTCTGGAAGGTTTTTTTTCCTATCGGTATCTTAAATATATTGTATCACTGTCTTCTTGCCTCCATGGTTTCTGATGAGAGATCTGCACTTAGACTTATTGAAGTGCCCTTGTAAGTGATATATTTCTTTTCTCTTAATGCTCTCAGAAACCTCTCTTTATCTCTGGAATTAGACATTCTGATTAGTAGATGCTTCGTGGTAAGTCTGTTTGGATTTATTTTGTTTGGAGAACATTGTTCTTCTTAAATATTGGGTTTTTTTTTTCATAAGGATTGGAAAATTTTTGATAATTATTTCCTCAAATATGCTTTCTGCACCTTTCCCATTCCCTTCTCCTTTTCAGACACTTATAATGGATATGTTTGTGCATTTCACACTATCACTCAATTCCCTGAAACCCTGTTCCATTGTTTCCATTCTTTTCTCTTCCTGTTCTTCTGTCTTTTCAGGTACAGATGCTCCAATTCCAATTCACTAATTCTGTCCTCAATGAACTCAAATCTATTATGTGCCTCCAATATATTTTTAAACAAATTAATTTTATTGATATATATTAATAAAGCATACAGTTCAGGGGGTAGATGTGGCTCAAATGGTTGGGCATCCATTTTCCATATGGAGGGACCTGGGTTCAATCCCCAGGACCTCCCAGTTAAATGTAAAAAAAAGAAAAAAACATATAATGCATGGTGACAGGCCCCATGCGCCAGCAAGCCCCCAGGCCCACGATCAGGTGAGCCCTCAGGCCCCATACAGAGGCTCACTGTCAGGCTCCATGAGCAGGTCAGCCAGGCCCCAGTGAGCCACACAGAAAGATGATGACTTAACAAGAGAGTGACACAAGGGAGAGCCAAAATGAGATGCACCAAAAAAAAACAGGAAATGAGGTGACACGTGGCAGAATGCCTCTCTCCCACATCAGAGGTTCCCAGGATCTAATCCCAGTGAAGACAGGAGGAGAGGAATGAGAAGAAAGGGCAGGAAATAGACTCAGAGAATTGCCCACAAATGGACACAAAACAGCAAAAATGGGGGGGGGGGGGTTAAAATGGATAAAAGTAAAAAATAATATAAATAAATAAATCTTCAAAAAAATTAAGCATATAATTCATACAAAGTGTACAATAAACGGTATTTGGTATTATCACATAGTTGTGCATTCATCACTTCAGTCATTTTTAGAGCATTTTCTTTATTTCAATAATAATAATAAACCAAAACTAGACAAACAAGCAAACAACAAAATTCCTCACCTCTCAACCTATGTATCCCCTGCTGTACATAGCTGGTATTTCTGGCTATTCTTGAACAATTATTTATTTATTTATAAGGAAGTTTTATTGAGATATATTTACATACTATATGATCTATCCAAAGTGTATCATCAATGGCTCTTAGTATAATCACAATGTTGTACATTCATCATGTCAAAAATTTTAGAACAATTGCATTATTCCAAAAGGAAGGACTCCACTCCACTTAGGATTCCTTCTCCAGCTCTACATAAGCACTAATTTCATTTCATCTTTATATATTGAGTTATATTTACATTTTATATAAATGGAATCATACAATATGTAGTACTCTATGCCTGGTCTCCTTCACTTAGTATAATGGGTTTTTTTTTTGTCTGATATTAACATTTTGTAACATAACCTTCATTTGTTAAGCTTCAGAGAAAAAGTTATATATACAATTTTACCCATATTCATATTTCACTTAATGTATTTATATTTCACACAATATATTTAGTTCATAATAGTGCAATCATACAGTATTTGTTCTTTTGTGTCTGATTTGCTTCACTCAACATATAATGTCCTCCAAGTTCATCCATATTGTTATGTATGTCATGACTTCATTTCTTCTGGCATAAGGACAGAGGCTTGACCCACAGAACTGAATTGAGAACTCAGAAATCAACCATCACATCTACAGTAAAGTGATTTTTGACAAGGCTTTTAAGCCAACCCAGCTGGGCCAGAACAGTCTATTCAGTAAATGGTGCTGAGAGAACAGGATACCTATATCCAAAAGAAAGAAGGAAGACCCCTATCTCACAACTTATACAAAAATTAATTAAAAATGGATCAAGGACCTAAATATAAAAACCACAACCATAAAATTCCTAGAAAAAAAAATGTATGAAAACATCTTCAAGATCTTCTAGTAGGCAGTAGTTTCTTAAACAATACACCCAAACCACAAGCAACAAAAGCAAAAATAGATCAATGAAACCTCATCAAAATTAAACACCTTTGCACCTCAAAGGATTTTGTCAAAAGTGTGAAAAGGCAGCTGACTCAATGGGAGAAAATATGAGGCAAACATATCTAATAAAGGATTAATATCCATCATATATAAGGAGATCTACAACTCAACAGTAAAAGACAAATTATTCGATTTAAAAATGGGCAAAAGACTTGAAAAAACAATTGTCTAAAGAAGAAATACAAATGGCAAAGAAACACATGAAAGAAAAATGTTCAGCATCATTAAGTGATTAGGAAAATGCAAATCAAAACCAGAATGGGATATCATTAAACACCTATTAGACCGGCTGCTATTAAAAAGTCAGAAAACTGTAAATGTTGGAGAGGATGTGGAGAAATAGGAATGCTTATTCAATGTTGGTAGGAATGTGGAATGGCACAGCCACTGTGGAGGATTGCTTCACAGTTTCTAAGGAAGTTGAATATAGACATGTCATGGGATCTAGGAATACCATTGCTGAAATTATTTTATGAATCTCCAAAAGATAAAGAATACATTTGTAAACCAATCTATTCCTCTGATTTTATTCCTTTGATTTTATTAAATTCAGTTGAGGGCCCTTCAATTAGATTACTTGATAAGTTTGTTGTAGGGGCTTTTATTGGACTATGTCAGTGTGGTATGACTCAGGTTGAGTCCCTGCCCTTTGATGAGTCTGATATAAACAGACTCATTCAGACAGACACAAGAAGAGAAAGCTCTTCCAGTTTTGATCTTGCTATGTGACAGAAAGGAGAGGCTCAAACAGCTGAGGCCCTGAGGAAAACCATACCACTTGCTTAGAGCTGAAGTTGGGAGGTGAGCAAAACTGCTGAGACTGATATAGGAGGCTTGGAAAGAAACAAGACCCACGACTGGTTGCTCAAAGCTGAGCACCAACAAATGGTGGGGTCTGGAGGGGAAGGCAGAGATTTTGCAGAGGTTGGTGACCATCTTGCTTGGCCATATGGCAACATGTCAGTGTCAATAAAAGTTGGCTTGGTGAGGAAAAATCTCGGCTAATGTGTTGATTTGGACATTTCATGGCCTTGGAACTGTAAGCACTTACCCCCAAATAAATCCCCATTATAAAACCAACAGATTTCTGGTAGTTTGCATCAGCACACCTTTGGCAAACTAAAACAACCTCCAATTGGCCGAATAAAAAAATCACAATCTCAGTTAAAGATTCATTGATGTGACAAAATCAACCAACCTTTCATGATAAAGACAGTGGTTAACAGAGGTTCTGAGAGGAGGGGGAAGGAATAATATTTGGAACATAGGGCATATTTAGGGAAATGGGATTAAGTGTAAACCACAAAGTAAACTATAGACCTTAGTAGCAATTGTAAGATATTATTAATAGGGGAAGATGGGGGAGGAGGTATATGGGGATCTTTTATACTATCAATGTAACTTTTCTGAAATCTAAAACCTCTTTAAAATATCTCAGAAAACAAAGAACGGGAGGGAAATCCTAAATTAGATGAAGGGTATAAATGGAAAACATACACTGCCATCACAACCTTTTGTGTATGTCTGTAAACTTCCCACTAAGATCAGGAAGAAGACCAAGATGTTTGCTTTGACCACTGCTATTCAACATCTTATGTATGTCTAGCCAGAACATTTAGGAAAGAAACAGATATACAAGGCACCCAAATTGGAAAGGAAGAAATAAACCTGACTATAAAAATGATGAAATTATTTCATAGATAGATAATCCTATAGAATCCACATGAAAGCTATTAAGGCAAAAAAAAGTTGTAATTAACACCCCCAAATCAGTTCTGTTTCTATACACTATTTATGGCCAATCAAAAAATGAAAACAGGGCCCGGCTAGATAGCTCAGTGGATAAAGAGCGCACTGGGGTACCACATGGGAGGCCCCGGGTTCAGTTCCCGGGGACCTCTCCGAGCGGGCAGACGGCCTTGAGAAAGGCAAGCTGCCATGGGCGGGGCAGAGCTGCCATGGGCAAGGCAAAAAAAGCCGCCACGGGCAGGGTGGAGCCCCCACAGGCATGGCAAAGTCACCCGTGAAAAAGCGGAGCTTCCGCCTGGAACCGCCGCAGAAGCCAGGCAGCTCGCAAAAAACATGGAGGACTGCTGCCCACAAAACATGGAGCAGAGCTGCCCATGAAAACGGAATGGAGCCACCCTCAAACGGAGCGAGCTGCAGCCGCGGAGGGCTGACTCGGTGCATCACCGCAAAGACGGGGGGAGACAAGTAGCAGACATAGAAAGACACAGAAGAAAGGACACACAGCAAGAGCAAGCAGAAAGGGGGGCGGGATATGTAATAAATAAAAAATAAATCTTTAAAAAAAATGAAAACAGCTATGCCATTTACTATATCATCTAAACAAATAAAATATCTAGGAATAA
>PVKH010042131.1:0-10862 GCA_004027955.1 Chaetophractus vellerosus
ACTCCTATCTCTTCCTCCATCATCACTGGTCTTCTCTGTTGTACCTCTACATGTCCTCTTCTATTCCTATAAGGACACCAGTCACTGGATTGAGGGCCCATCCTAACCCGGTAGGACCTCATCTTAACCTAATTCCATCTGCAAAGACGGAGTTAGGTGGGCATGAATATTGGAAGGCCACTATTCAACCCATTGCAGGGAACAAGGGTGAAAACAGAGCCTGGTATGTTGTCTCAAGCAGTCTTGGGGAGGGTTGATGATGACTTAGACTATGGTGGAAAGAACAGATATAAAAAGAAGGGAATGAATTCGGATATTAAGTGCCTGGTTTGGGCACATGTTATTTTAAAGGCATAAATGGCCCCAAAGATAAAGGAGAGCTAGTACTTTCAAAAGAACACCAGAGACCTGACCTTCAAAAGGAGCCATCATGCTTGTATTTCCTCCCACTCTTTTCCAAATGTCTGGGACTCACTATCAGAGGTGTGTGTGTGTGTACTTTTGTTTATGTTATTATTATTATTATTATTATTATTATAAATATTCATATGTGGAATGGATGTTTTAGCAGAACAAAACTAATATGCTAAATAAAGAGCTGTGAAGTAGCAGCAGATAACTGCTCAACATGGTGGTGGACGAAAAGTCCAAAAAGTGCCTTTGTTCCCCCAGAGTAGATTTAAAAGGAGAGAGGCTGGGCTCAGTGTGAGGGTACTTGACACCCTTCTTGGCAGGTAGGGCAACAGCCTTGGCCACACTGTTAAAGAATGAAGTCATCAAGACTACCAGGAGACAATGCTGTCCACAGGCCTGAATATACTACTTGGGTCAGATTCTATCTCCTCTCTAGGCCCCACATTCCAGACCTTCAATATTAAAGACTCCTTACTCCTGGAACAACTCATAGAATAAAGGAAAGAGCAATGACTTTGACTTCAGGCAGCTCTAGTCTTCCAAACCTTGGGGGGAAGTTATTTAACCTTTCTGCATCTCAGTTTCCTTATCTGTAAAATAAAAATAACATCTACCTTGTGGGGTTTATTGTAAAGATTAAATGAGATACCGAAGAGTAGCTAACACAGAGCTTGGCATATACTAAGTGCTCAATAAACTGTAGCTATAACTATTACATATTAAAGGATAAGGATGCCACAGTATTTAGAAATTCATTTCAGAATTCCCAACAGCTAGATGCACACATACATGCTATTACAAAACAACTTCCACTGCCTGCTGGCTGTGGTCATGTTGCATCTTTTCATGGCTCAGCAACCTAACATTTAGAAGATGGAACTTTCACAGTGAGAGCATGATGAAACAGAAGTAAAACGCCAGAGAGCATTTAGGCACAAACCAGTGTGGATGAACGTGGATTTCTCAGCACAGTCTGCCAACTGAGTAACTTCTACGTTCTGCTTGAGCAAAGCTCTGCCGTCCCAGGAATGGCTGCAAATTCACCAGGGCTTGTATACATGTCAGCTGACACTTTTGTGCCTGGAGCGAATGGGGGTCTGAGAAACACTTTGAGAGCCTTGGGATTGCCAACGAGAGGAGCTATCCCCAGGCCTGACGCTATGGCCTGGGTCATCTAGGACATCTACATTAACAGCAAGTATTCAGACTTTGGAAATGCCCAGGTGATAGATTTGTTTTTCCATGATAATTTTTAAATAATTTTTTAAACTTACAAAGTAGTATGCATTGTAAAAAATTGGGGGCTGTAAAAAAATACACAAAAAGAACACTAAAATCATCCTGGTATAACTATTGTTAATATTCTTGTGTGTGGCCTCCCAAATACATATATGTGATCACACACATATTTAAGGCTCAGTGATTCTTTTAGATGGAAACAAAGAAAGACAAATTAAAAGAGTTGCTGTTCCACCTTATCCAAACTTGGAATCATTGTCCCCATATTTTTTAAAATATATTTTTTATTGCAGAAGTTGTGAACTTATAAATCAATCGTGCACAGGTGTGGAATTCCCATACATCACCTCTTCACCAAATCGCCACACTGTTGTGAAATGTGTTACAGGTTATGGGATAATATTATCAGACTATTACCGCTAACTATAGCCATAACTTACATTTGGCATATTTTCTCCATACTTCCCTATTATTAACATAGCACATCTTTGGCATTGATGCAGGAATATTACTGTATTGCCGTTAACTATAATCCATAGGTTTATAAGGAAGTCCAGGGACCCTAACTCCCTCAGCAGGAATTCACAGCTTTAGGGAGACAAATTCCCTTCTCCCTTTCTCCCCTCCTCCCTTTTTCTCCATGGATCCACAGCATCTGCCCCCTTTGAACTAAAATTTACAGTTCTGAACAAAGGATGGTTCTTCCTTCCTAACAGCCCTGAGCTCCAAGAGATAAGCTGACCTGGCTCCCTGCTTTTGTAACCCCACCTGCCTGCTTGCTTGAGGAATATGCCCGCTTGCCTAAGTAACCTGCTAGCCAATGAACAAGAACTTATATAACCCCACGAAAGGTGATGTTAGGGGCCCAGAATTTGGAGACTGAATCCTCTGGGCCCGCGCGTAGTAAAACTTTGTTCCTCCACCTCTCTGAGTGCCGTTTGGGCTTTCTCATCTTCTAAGTATCGTTTCTGCTGCAACAAGGTTACATTAAAATTAACTGTGTCTTTCCCATGAGGTGATGAATTGTTTTAAACTTCCTTCCTGTCGTCTGGTATCAGATACCTCAGCGCGTCCTAACTTGGCGCATTCTAAATGGCATGTAGAGCCCTGACCTTTCCCTGGTAGGAGGCTTTCTTTCCAGTGCCAGCCAGAGCAGCTCTTTATGGAGTGCTGCAAAAGTACAACACACTACACTAGAAACTACTAGAAACTTTACATGCATGATCTCATTTTCTCCTAACAACAGCCAGAATAATTTGTTCATCCACTTAAATATTAACTGACAAGGAAGGTGCCAATGACAGGGTACCATTTTACAAAGGGGGTACTCAAGTTTCAGGGAAGGTAAGTGACTGGCCCAGAGTCAACTAGGTGTTGAGTAGGAGAGTCAGGACACAAATAAACCCAGTCGCCACACTGTTCCCTCAAGCCCTGCTTCCCCGGCGGTGCTAGCATGGTATAAAGGGTGGAAACCTGGACCTGGAGCCAGGAGAGCTGGGGGCCCTGCTTGGCCGCTTACTGGTTCTGTGACCTTGAGCAAGCAGCTTGGTCTCTGTGGGTGGATTTCCTTATCTCAGCACATTGCTAATCACTTTTGACCTAACTTTTGGTGTTTCTATAAGAATTAAATGTTTATATAATGTAAGAGCCGGAAAAGATTTTTTCCCCATTGCTCTCACTTCCAATCCCATCCACTGTAAACAATTTGAAATTGTTCCTTGCAAATTGATTCCTTCCAAGGCCTTCACAGATATAACTATAAAAATACACACATGCTTTATTTGCTTTTTAAGGAAAATGAAATCAGGCATTCCATCAAGGGTTGCAAACTCAAAGAGAAAACAGTAGGAAGGAAGGTGATATGATTAAAAGAAGCAAAGTGGAAGTAAGACACTACAGAGTGGTGGGGTCCGGGGAAACTGGAACAGCTGGCTGTGTCTGGGGATTGTTGCTCATGGGTAAACAAACCCAAGATTGTCAAGTTTTCTGATTTTCCAAGTGAAGCAAAAAATATAGTTTATATTATAACTCCTGGTTTTTAGATGTTGGCAACAAAATCAAATTTCTTAAGAACTATACAGGAGAAACACAGTGCTTCTTCTGGCCTTCTCTAGCCAGCAGGCTGCCAGGTCGGATGCAAGCTATCTTATAGCTCTCTTTCCAGGACTATCTATATATGTATCTATCTATCTGTATGTATGTGTATATACATATGTATATGTACATGAATATGAATATGTACATGAATATGTATATATGTATATGGATCTCCCTAATTCCTTTTAATGAGTGCATAGTGTACTTTTAGTATAGCCATTCTTTTATTTACCATTGTATCGCTGTACTTTTATTTAACCAATTCCTTATGGATGACTAAGAATTCTGCAAATGTTTAACTAGTCATCCTACTTCCTTGTCCCTCCTTCTGGCCTGGCATGTGTACCTCCAGCTTTAAGTCTTTCCATTCCCCTCATCTGTTTCTCATACCAGTTTCCCAGCCACCCTTCTCACAGTTTTCTTTTGCTGAACTCTTCCACTTAATCATCATTTATATCAGTATAATTTTTCAAAATTCCCAGAAACGATCCTTTCAATCTCAGTGTATTAAACACAACACAGGAACCGGCTGTAGCTCAATTGGTTGGACTCTGGTTTACCACATGGGAGGCCCCGGGTTTGGTTCCCGGGGCCTCCTGGTGAAGGCAAGGCCACCGCGCAGTGAGCTGACTCAGCGGGATGACGCAGCAGGGCAAGATAAGCAGACACAGAAAAACGCAAAGTAAATGAACACAGCAAGCACAAGCAGCAAGGGGGGGATATATAAATAAATAAAAATAAATCTTTAAAAGAAAAGTAATTAAACACAACACAGATGTCTGTTACAAAGGACTTATCAGAAAACATTCTCCCAACAGCAAAGCTGAATGGGAAAGTTACCTTTATATAGAAGTCCATACGTATTTTTCAGGCAAGTCTCGTTTTCTTTTACAAAAAGGGTTCTCTTATTATTAAAATGATTCGTTTTCCATGTAGAAACTTTAGAAAACAGAGAAAATGAGGGAGGAAAAAAAACCCATAATTGTGATCACATACGCTGGCTTGCTGGGAACAATTCGGTTTAATCACTATTGATCCAGCCCCCCTTTAATCTCCTGAGTGTCTCCACTATGCCAACTTTACCCACAATCCTACCTACCGGAGAAAAGCACAATGTACATTTTATTATATCCCACTAAGTCATTTTGTATGCATATTTTACATCTGTGATCTCATTCTACATATAAAATTTTACACTCTAATTTTATATTTAGCACTAAAACCTAGGCATTTATGATATTCAAAATATTTCACAGCTTTTTGAATGGTTACATTATATTTTATTCTAATTTGCTTAATATCACCCTTCTTTGGAAACTTACATTATTTACAAAATTTAATATAAACAACATTGCAACGAACTTCTTTAGGCATAAACTCTTTCTTCCTTTCAGTTCATTTCCATTAAACCCCAGAATTTCAGAGGTAAGGGTAATGAATTTTTCAAGGTTTTTGAATTGTATACCACCTTTCTTTCCTAAAGGCTAGAACCATTTTATATTCTTTCCAGCTGTGTTGAGTGTGTCTTTGTCACTGCACTCAATCTCTAGTTTTGAATATTCTCATTTTCTATAGTTGTTAATCTGATAGGTTAAAAATAGCTTTTAATTGTTATTCTAATTTCCATTTAGTTGATAATGAGTCAACTTGAAAAATGTTCAAATGTTTATTAGCCATTGATACGCCTCCATTGATACGCCTCTCTTTTAAATTGTCTTTGTTTCTGTCCTCCTTTATTTATTGGGAACTTAATGCTTTATTGCCCTTTCACTGGAGCTCCTTCTACATTAAAGATAGTACCTTTTGTCCTGTTTGAAGCCTGCTTTTTTTGCCTTTTAAGCAATTTTGGGAGAAATTTTCATTTTTATGTGAAAAATCTACTAATCTGTTCCTTTGTTATTTCTTTCACAGCTTTTGAGCTAAAAAAAAATTCTCATCCCAACCTTATGTATAGATTTGATGACTATTGATTTCCATTTTCTCTTAGTGTTTTTGCATGATGTATTTTTTTAAAACAAGCTCAATTCTTCTTGGTCAGACCACACTATTATCTAAGGCTGGTGTTTAATAGGAAGTTTTAATTTATATTTTGTTTTGTTTGTCTACTTAGACTATTGCTGATATTGATTGTCCATTTAATAAGGTACTTCTGTTCCAAAGCAATTATGGAAAGGACACAACTGAAAACATAAATAACGAAGAATAAATGCTTTTTCTCTCATTTCATTATGCACACAGAGAAATGCTAATTGTCTCTCAGAAATGGGATGCACTCTATTTTTAATCAAATGTATTTGGTAAGAACTATGCATTTCTTTTTTCTGAGATAATGGCAGAAATGAACTGAAGTTTTAAATTATTATAATCTGTTGTTTTCCAGGTAACTATGCACATTTTCTAGTATCTACAAGCTGAATTCTAGCGCCAAGGTGGTTTGTTTTTATGTTTTTGAGTTGTTAACCAAAACTTCAATGACAAGGACTAGCATAATTTTACAATGAAAGAGAAAATGCCAGGCAAACTCTCCAGACAATAGGCTATTTATCACAGTTTGCTGAGGTGGAGCAAGTACATAATTTTTTGATTCAGTTGACACATTCAATTATCTTCTAAAAGTTTCTATCATAGGACTCCTTTCAGCCATTTAGTGGGTATAAAATGTAATCCATAATTACAGATATTTCATGTGCCTTATATCAAAAGCCCTCCCTACCCAAAGCTTTCCATCTTCCAGACAAACTGCAAAAAAGAAAAAAATACTTGACAATCAAGACTGCAAAGTGGCCATAAGGGGCAGTCAAGGAGCTGAAAACAAAGAAAAAAATATATATATGCAATGAGGCTGGAGGTTTGCAGTCGCTGAGGAAATAATTTGTTGCATATCGTAGACTCACAGACATCTAGGACGGAAAGGGACTTTGTGAGAATTAATTTAGTCTATCCCTTTGCTTTTAGCCATAAGCAATAAAACTTTCCAAATCGATGTGTGTAACTTAAATTTAAAGATCAAAATGTAATACAGTGGGAGAATCAGGGGTTAGGTTTGAGGCCAACTCCACCGTTTCCCAGCAGCATTTCTTTGGGTGATAATGTGTTTAGCCCAAACAATCCTGGCTTCTCATCTGAATATAAAAGGATATTAATACTTAGCTGGCTTGGTTCTTGTCATGTTTAATGAGATGACATATATGGGACTGCCTGGTCCTTGTTAGCAATAAATATCACTCTCATTTCTCTTCCTTCTTCACACCTCCCCACTGAGAGATTTGAGAGAGAGACAAGCTGTCAACAAACCTCAAGATATTTCAATACTTATCAACCCTCTAAAATGGAAAAATTGTCTGTATGCTCAACTTAAATTCATCTTGTAACTTTAAAATCTCATTCCTCAGAGCCAATGTGGCTCAAGCAGTTGAACTCCTTCCTCCCACATGGGAGGTCCCAGGTTCAGTTCCTGGTGCCTCCTGAAAAAACAAAAACAAAATACAGCAAAACAAATGGAAAAAAAAAAAACTTAGGGAAGCTGATGTGACTCAATGTTTAAGCACCGGCTTCCCACATACAAGGTCCCGGGTTCAATCTCGTTCCTTCTGATTTATTTGTCAGTGGAGTTTCAGCATAGCAAATGACCAAACTTGTTAAGATAATCTTTCATTCAATGCTCCTGTAGACTTGATACCTGTCATCTGAGATGTTTCAGGGGCCTTCTCCTCCTCCCCTTAGGCCTTATAAATGAATGAGAGACAGTGCGAGGGCCATATTGCCAAACCACATCTGGCAAATACCTTTTATTTTTTCCTTCATTTCTCATATCTAGCTCTCCTACCTACAAACTGTGTCTTCCACTTTTATAATTCCAGGAGAGAATGCCTGAGACAGGGGGCCTGGTTTTAAGGTGGCCTGCCCTCTTCAAGGTGTCTATACCATGGTAACAACGGCCAAGGAAGTGCATTTGTGGGTCACTTGTGTTGTCCGTGAGCTATTTTGTAGCTGAACGAAACTCGGCATTTGATCTCAGCCCCCACTCAAAAAAATGTCAATTGACTGCGTTTAACACTTTTTGGTTTTACTTAAAATCCTTGAAACAAAAGTCTATTCATTTATAGAACATGCTCATTTATAGAAAATGCTTAGCAAAACACCTAAGATAGGAGGAATTTAAGAGAACCTCTTTTCCTTTTTCAGATTAGGAAAACCAAAGCCCAGGATTGTTTAAGGTGGTTTTGAAACTATGCAACGAGACAGTAAATGTACTCATTTAGTGTACTGTTTGTCCACTCCTCGATTGATGGAAAGGCCCTGCACAACTCAGGTCATTGTCTCTGAAATCAGAGTTGATTCTGACTGGGAAAAACTTAACATTGCTTGGTGTACTGGTTAAGGCAGTTTCTGGCACATATTTGGCAACCAAACAAAAAATAATAATGATAATATAGTATGCGTAACAATATGATTGTAGTGTTAGTTGCCAACTTCTGCAGCAAAATTCCATCAAGACTAGATGTTCCTGGACATGACAAAAATGAGTGATATCACTGCTTTGCTCTTCACAGCCATCTCTTGAACTATGTGGAACCATGGAGATTATTATCATATGAAATATCCCAGCTTTGAAGTTGGGGAGAACAAATCAGTGAGATGCTCTTGTTGTGAGCAGAAGGCAATTCTATTACAATTAGCTTCTTTAGAGTTCTTTTGTCTTTACGAGTGTTTGCCTCAAACCTTCCAAAGCAGCTCAGTGTGTCCCCATTATTAAGTTCTGAAAATCTTAATTTCTTACCAAAGGGAAGGAGATTAGATGTGGGAGAGTGAAAAAATAATCTCCAAATCCATTCATTAATTCATGTGACAAATATTTACTATATAAATAGAACTAGCCTATGAACAAGAAAAACAAAGTCTCTATCCTTGTAGATCTTACACTCTAGTGACAGATGAGAAAGAGATAAACAGCTGTAAAGCAAGTTAGCACAAAGAAGATGGATTGGAATAACGTACGTAGGGTAGCCAGATGAAGTCTCTCTTAGAAGCAGACATTTGACCTCAATTAAATGATGGTACAAATTATGGGAGCACCTAATGGAAAAGTGTTCCAGCAGCTTAATAATATAGAGCTGTGAGTGTACCTGATGTGTTCAAAGACCTGCCCAGAGGCCAGTACGTGTGAGGAGCAGAGGTAGGAGAGGGGCTCTGGGAAGTAGCCAGGAGCCAGATCCTGTAAGCCTTGAAGGACATGATTGGAATTTGGACTTTGTTCCTGTTAATATCAGATGCCAGTAGAGGGTTTTGAGCATGGGAGTGACACAATCTGACTTCATTTTTAAAGAAACCCTCTAAGTATGTGTGAAGAGACCGTGATGTGGTATGAATAGAAGTAGGAGGACCAGATAAAAAGTATTTTAAGAATACAGGCGAGATATGATGGTAGTGGTTTGAAGGTGATAGCAGTACAGGAGTTGAGAAGTAGTTGGATTTGGGATATATTTTGAAGTTAGAACAAAAAATTCAATAGGGGATTGAATGTGAAATATGAGAGAATACAGAAGTCAAAGACAATTCCAAGTGTTTTGTCTTGAGCAATTGGGTGAGCGAAAGTGCCTTTTACTGGAGGGGTAATTTCAAGAGAAGTGAGGATTCGTATGGGCAGAGGAATAAGTGAGGGCTCTATTTCAAGATGCCTAGTAGATATCCAAGTGTAAACGCTGCACAGACAGTTGAACGCACAAGTCTGCAGCTCCAGGGGGAGATGTTGGCTGGAGACAGAAATGTGGGAGTCATCATAGGAACCATCCAGGGGAAGAAAGAAGAGCATATCCACATTTAGACGTTGAAAATAAGAGGAATCTACAGAGTAGACTGAGAAGGAGACCTAGTGAGGTTGAAAGTAAACCAGGGGATTGGTGTCCCAGAGGCCAAGTAAAGAAAGTACTTCAAGAAGGAAGGAGTAATCAACCTCATGAAATGTTGCTACTTGGTCAAATAAGGAGAGGATTGAAATTTGGTTGCTGGATTCAGCCATGTGAATCTCATCAATGACCTCAATGAGAGCCGTTTCTCTGAAGTGGAATGGGCGAAAGTATTAATGGAGTTGCTCCCAGTGGGATCATGGAAGATAGGCTGGGTCAAGAATAGGGAGCTCTGAAGAATTTAGCTACAAAGGAGCCAGAGCAGGAGGGGGTTGGAGGAGTCAAGAGAAATTTGTGTTCGCCTTTTGTCTTAAATATAGGAGGTAGAATGATCCAGAAGGGAGAGGGTTGACGTAGCTGAGAGAATGGAATTAACAGTGGGACTGCTGGTGGTGAGAGGTCTGCAAGACTGGGATCTGGTCACAGATGGAGGCATACACTTCATGGCAATGGGCGGGAGGCAGGGCATTACAGACAGATGAAAACGGGCTGGAAGATTAAGTGTGGGCTCATGGCTTCTATCTTTCTTAGCAAAATGAAATTGAGTCATCAATTGAAACTAAGGATGAGGAGAAGATATTGGGGGTTTGAGGAGAAAAGAGTGGTGGTTATCTAAGAGGATGGAAGACAGAAGTGAAAAGATAGCTCGTAAGGCCCCTTGGCAGTGATGGGAGTCCAGTGAGGTCATGAACTAGATCGGAACCAGTCATCCTGGTTGTGTGTCTTTCTCAAACCACACTCAGCCACACAATAGGCTGGGAGTTGGATTGAAGTACGGTGGGGTTACACGAGACAAGTATGACAAAGGGAGAGGATGCAAGGGAGTTAATAACCCACTTGACAGGCTTATGATATGGAATAATTAATACATGTATTTCTAAGAATTTCATAAATACTGCTGAGAATAAGTTTTACTATTCCGAATAGAGCTGTATTGTCTTAAAAGTAGAATTAGTCCATGATTAATTTCATTATTGACATCAAGCACATGTGTAAGCATTATGTTTCACTCTTTCACAATGCCATTGGTAGTATCCCACTGCAAACAAAATGGCATAAATCCTGTTAAACTGATAATAACTCAAATATGGGGGTAAGTATGTCTTATAACAATAAACATTACAGGTGTGCTGATAGTAGAGATCCAGAGTAACTGAATGAACCCCTCTATCAACCTTCATAAAGCATAACCACAGAGATCCAAAC
>PVKH010042132.1:0-10864 GCA_004027955.1 Chaetophractus vellerosus
TTGTTATCATAGCGTTCTAATTATAAGGGTTTCTAATTTCCCTCCCTTCTGCCACAACCCACCCTAAGTGGCATGTTGAGCCTATCACTCCCTATTAAAAAAAACTTTCCATAATAATAAGTAAACTATACTTAGGATTCATATCCTCCCATACTCTGGCCCTGGAGTTCCTTTCTGGCTTCATTTTTCCCCATGCCCTTACCTGATCTTTATTTGTAGCTAGACTGTAAGCACCGTGATGTAAAAGCCATGTCTCCTTTGGACAACATTTTATCATCTCCACATAGCACATTTCCTAGACTATTTTAGATGCTTAAATTTTTGTTGAATAAATTAATGAAAGGATGCAGCATTTTCCAAACTTGCTTTGTTCAAGTACTTCTGCCATTGGTGGAGGTAGGGTGGGGTGTGAGGGTGGGTAAGTGTGTAGCAAATGGGACAAATGACTCAAGCTGAAGTGGGTAGGCTCCAGTACCCACTTCTGCTTCAACCAGGGAAACTCAACAATGCCACATATACTAACTTTGTATTTTATGGTTTGCAAAAATTTTCAAGTAAAAACTTTTGAGTTTTAAATCAGATGGACCACTTATTTTAATACAGAAAAAACGTTATGAGCTTTGAAGAAAACCTGACACTTACTTTAAACTCTCAGAAAATCAGTATCCTCTTATTTTTAAAGCTGTTAGGAAACCTAATGTGATAATATGTAAAATGCATGGCTCATGGAATGAAACTTTATCTTCCTCCATACCAACCCACTGCTCTTGGCAGCAGGGCTGCGTCCAGGATGAGACAAGTGATGCACTTAGGGTGCAAATTTAAGGTGGCACTCGTTCTCAAGGCCATGCACTTGACTCCCCCAGACCTTGCCCTGCTGGGCAAACAAAATCTCAAAAGTTTCTCAAACATCTTGCTTACTCTTTCCACCAAGAAACCCTCCCCACCAAGCAAACCTAAAGAAAGCTTACCAGGGTTTCCCGTAGTTAATGAAAGCTTCAGAAATCACCCAGCCGGGAGTGTGTGTGTGTGTACGTGTTTTCTCTCTCACACTCTCCTCTGAACGTCAATGGACCTTTGTTTATACCTTTCAGACTTTGATAATAGTGTACTAATCCTGCCTGGCTGCCCTTCTTAACTCATTATATATGTCTTAGCTTACTTGCTTGATGCAATTTCCCTGTGGGATAGGATTATATCTAATTCAAGTTTATGTGTCCCTCTATACCTAATATGGTAATTTGCACACAGTAGTTTTGCCATAGAACAGTTTGATTGAATGAATATTCTTCCTATCCAGAGGGAAATGTATAGTTCTTATGTGTTGACTCTGGAAAGCTAGGTAGTTTGGCTTGTGGATTGAATCTATTTTCAACCCTCCATTAAATCATTGCATTTTTCCATTGTTTTCCTAAGCATAGACGCTTTTGCTCATTTTGATCATTATTTACTCAAAGATGCTTTAGGAAGCCATAGTTCCCTCTCTATCTTAGTGGAGCACATTAAACAATACCTTTTTAACACCAGCCACCTGGCTCCATTTACTGCTATCTCCTTGGTCTCTTTTAATTGTCTGGTCTCACAAAATCACAACCCCTAGGTTTTAATCTCCCTGGAAATAGCCACCAGAAAGTTGATGTGTATTTGCTGTCTTGCTCAGATGAGGATGAGAGAGCCCTGTCTTTCCCCTCCAAGCTATGTTCTGCCTTGTAAATTAAATGCTCCTCCCATGGTTCAGGCCTGGGATTTGGTGCTAGGCAGCCCCTGCTGCTTGAGGTAATTAATGGGCCCTTGGTGCCTACACCTGCTTCTGTGCTTGCCACAATTCAAAGCAGGCCTTTCATTACCAATCGAACATCACTTATTGGAAATAGAGGCAGATAACCCGGCAGGAGCGAAAGCTGCTTCCAATGTGGAGCACATTAGCACTGGGGAGCACCACTCTAACTGAGCTGCCGTACCTACAACTCAGTTTTCAATGATGTGTGCTGTTTCTCACTCATGTTTAGACAGCTATACATGCAAGTTATTCAACACGTGAAGAATAAGACTGAGGTGTGTCTCATGTGGGAAGATCTTTCCATATCATCATCTTCTCTTGCCCTAAACCTCTTGCTCTCACATTGATGAGCTCCTTATTTACATACCAACTTTAAAACACACACACTCACACCATCTGTTATCCTGAGAATGAAAGTCTAATTTTTCCTTTACTTTTAGAAACCCGATAAAAGAAAAAACAAGCAAGGCAAAACAAACAAATTAAAAAATCGTGGTTGCTTTTCCCGCGATAAAAATAGTTGACTTAAAAAAAGGACAAGTGACTCAGTTGTCACAATTTTCCTTCAGCATAAAAGGCATATATAACCAGTAACTCTGACTGTAAGTACTGGATTTTAATGGTATGCATGTTAGTGTACTTTAATAAACTTCAAATTGCAATGCTTAGAGAGGGTTATTTCTTACTGTATATTTTGTGGATTGATATGGATGGCTAATCCTTTGTGTTTTTGCTTCAGCCCACTATGAAAATTGGATATTGAATCACCTGGGAAGATGAATTTCTTACTAAGCATTTCAACTTAAACTGGGTTCCAAGTGGATTAAACATGTGATGCTGTAACACTGTTATCAGCCTGACAGGAAATGCATAGAGACACCAGTACTCGCTTCTTAAACTTCGAGGAGTCTCAGCTAGCAAATTGCCACTTATTACTTGTCTCACCTATAAAAGAGCCATGGAAGAGAAGTGCAGAGAACGGAAGTGATTTACTGATGACAACAGGGGGTGCTCTCACTAGACTGAAGGACAGATACATTCTCAGAACAGTGGGAAAGGAATAACACATTGCCTTACTCAGACTCTATATGAGACTTTAGAAGTGCCTAATACCTGCCTGAAGCAAAAGAATTAATATGCTATATTCCACAGCTCTGCCATCTTCAACTTTGATAAATACTTAAAAATGTATTTTTAAAAAGTCATTAACTTCTGGAATATAGGACTTAGCTATCATACTTAGAATGTGTGAAACTGTAGTGCAATTTGTAACAGGATGTACACCACATTTTTAATCAGGGGATTGTGTTTCTTAAAGCTAGAAGAACTGTAGTGAATTAGGGCATTTGGCTCAGCCAAATGTTCCAATCATGAAACGATCGAAGAGGAAATCTATAGAATCTTATTATAAACTTACAAGAAGGATAACTGTGGGTCTCAGCCATAAACTGAAGTAATACAGATGAACTGGACACATATGTTGCACAATAGGTGATTCAGAGCAATATAGCCTATGCTGTTTTATGATATGGAAAGCAATCAAATCTTATTTGCAAAAAATTCAGATCAATTGAATTTTAATGAGAAGCAGGTGCTGGAGTGTGGCATCCACAAAGAATTCTGGGAATGTTTAAAATTAGTCCCATATTTGCCAGGAGACAGTTGGGTACATAAACTTTTTTATTTCTTGATTCATGGGTCTGTTCGGACTGTAGATTGCTCTGCCATTCTGAGTTCAGCAATTTGAATAAATTATGCTGAAAATCACTTGGTGGTTCATTTTGTGTGAAATTATATTTTCGCTGGAAAGGTTAATTTTGAAGGGAGCTTGAATGGCTGGAAATTGTGCAGCTGGGGAGTCTGCATGTTCAGAAGGCAGCAGTTATTAAAAGCGATTGCATTTCCTCCCAGATTTCTCCTGAGACCAGAATCAGTGGAGATGTTAAACCTTGCTTGACACCCCAGTTGGATAATTGTGGGTGTGGGAGCTAATCAGCAGAAGATGTCTCCTCAATTTAAATCTTGTCAGTTAGTCAAGATTAGGGCTTCCTGTATCGAGCACCATTAGGTTGGTTGCATATCAATGTGCTTGGAAAGATGTCCACAAAGCTCAACTGTAGCAGGAAGTTAGTGGACATCAAAGATTGAGAAATTAAGCCACCCCATTCAATGGACACAAATACTAAATTAGCAAAGGCAAAGGGAGAAAAAAGATCCATGGCTGCACACAAAAACAATATTATATCTACTCAAAGAAGGAGAACATGTTTCCTAATATTAGAAGGTTGTGTGGCAGGTATGAGTAGGAATATCAAGTCAAAAACACAAACCAGAGCACTTGTTGGTTCTCCCTTGCAATGGAGCCAGCGAGGGCAGAAGAAATGGAAACAAATAGCTCAGTTCAAAAGCAAAACCAAAATTTTCTTTAAAAAATATACCAAGTGTATGCTGCGGACCATAGTTGGTGGTAATAGTCTGATCATGGTCTTTCATCCTCTGTAACAAATGTACTACAACAACGTAAGGTGTTGGCGGTGGGGTGATGTACAGGAATTCTGCACGGTATGTATAATTGTTTGGTAAGCTCACAACTTCTCTAATAAAAAAATGAAACAGAAAAAAAAGGCAACAGAGCCCCTTTTAAGCTAAGCAGTTTGATTCAGATTGAACAGCTTAAGTTCAGTTGAAGTCTCCATAATAGAGCTCTATTCCATTTTCCAAATGGGAGAGTCACCTTTAAAACACTAGTGTGCCTCCGTGGTCAGACGGACAGTGGTTGTTAAGGGATGCAGGCCCTCATCCAGATATTTAAAAGTAAATATTTTATCTAGAGAAAAGTATGGAATTCATAATTTGATGCCACAAAAGGCCAATAATATGTGGCAGCATGATCTCATTAGAAAAAGGAATTTTAGCCCAGTGTGATCTGAGTGACTAGTTCCAAAATGTGCAGTGAATTTTATAGTTAGTCTGGCTGGCACTTGTCCATGCTCCTGCATTCCCCAATGGTAAATATTTGTAACAGATTTCACATTGTAACACAAGGGCTTCTTTCACAGAGCAGGTCATGTAATGCTTCAGAAAAAATCAAGGCCAGGGCAAATAAACAAAAAGTCACGCCAAGTTCACCACTCCCAGAGACACCGAAGCCAGACTGTGCATACAAACTTCACTTGCTACTCATCAACATCAGCAATTTATGACCAGATGGTTATAAATTTACATTCTATAAAATTTTAGAGGATGTTATTTTTTCCACTCAGTTTGTTAATTAACTTTCAGGGTTTTTATTTCCTCAAACATAACAGTTCATTTTTTTTTTATAAATGATTCAGTATCATATTCTTTCCTGTCTCTTAGCACACCTATTCAGTAAGAATAAAACTTTCATGAAAAGGACATAAAGAAGTTTCCCAGCTACCAATGCTGGAAAACTTCTTTTCCTGGACATTCTTTTGCACTCTTGGGACAAACCAACCAAGGGTGCAGAATCATTAAAATATACCAACAAAATAAACTGACATTAAATACAGTCCTTTAAACCAGTATTTTAAAATCTTTTCCTCATTAAAAATATATAAATATGCATATAGCTATACCAACAAAACTATGTTGAAAAGTTAGAAATGTTTCTATTTTTTAAATATCTTCATTATCAGGAGTGTATATTTTCCCACTGCAGCTGTAATACTTCTTTGTTAAATATCAAGAAAAGAAAGAATTGAGGACAATAGAAATGAAGGAAGGAAGGAAAGATGGAAGGAAGGAAGAGAGGGAGGGAGGAAGGAAAGATGGAAAAAAGGAATTCCTAGAGCATCAAGTTGCTGAAATTCCATTAGTGTTTGGTGAATGTTTGAAACCTGACCATTTTGAACTATATATTTTTTATATAATTCTCTGTTTTAAAAAATATATTTGTCTTATAGAATACTAATACTTAATTTTATATACAAATTGAACAACAAGATGCATTTTTGACACGATATAAAATAGATAAAATATTGTTAGACAAGTCTAAAATCTTAGTATTATTTCCAAATTTCCCAGTTTTAAGCTCAAATCCTCTAATGTAGAGGAATAGATATGTTTTAAGTAGACTTCTTTCAGAGTATTTTTCATCAATAATTTCTAATGGCAAGCTTCTTAGAATGTTGACATTTTCAGCATTTCATAAAAATATACTGAAAAACATTTTACAGATGCTTTGTGTGCAGAGCAATTGATTAAATATTTGAAATCATAAAGGGAAATATATTGCTGGGGTCACAAGATCCTAAAGGGCACGTTTGTGTGTATTTCTCTCAGCTTGCACTCTTACAGGTATATCAAGAAAAGGAGAAGGGTTTCAAGTAAACATTCTCTGGGTATGGATTTATGCCAATATGGATCTACTCTGAATGTTAGGGAAGACTAAATTTGCTTATTTTGAAAAGGTTAGACAGCCACAGTTGTGGACCTGTGAATTTGAGACTAAACAGGAGCTGTGCTTTTTAACTTTGGTTCACAGTGTAATGTTTTACCCGTTTATTCTTTGTGTTCTTTATTGCATACACATTTTAAAGGCTCTCCAATGTATCTGAAATCAGAAATAATAGAGGGTAGGAAGAATAGTCAAAAATAAGACTTCTTTCCTCAATCCCAGTGTTTTTGTTTGTGTGTGTGTGTGTGTGTGTGCGTGCACGTGTGGATTGGTTTGTTTTTACCTTCAGTAAATCAAATAATTATGGAGATTTTTAAATCTGGGTCACTCAGGTTGACCCCCTTCCCCTACCAATGGCTGGTTTCAATTTCGTTCTCTTTGTGAGATCTGGGGCCTGAAATTCTGAGTAATTGCCTTCTATCACCGGATTCTCTTGCCTGTGTAGACACAGACAGCTCTTCCTTTTAGAAGCTGTCACAAATGAAACCCAAATCCAAATAATTGTATCTGTTTCTTTTCGGAAAGAGGAAAAGGAGACAGGATAGGACCAAAGTATAGTATATATTAAGGCAGGTCATTAGGGAGAAGAAATAGGATATAAAAACCTGACGTGTCTGTGGCGAGCTCCTGGCCATCTAACTTATTAACACAGCGTCCATTGTGAGATGCCGCAGTTCATTGCAGTCAGAAGATGGCTCCAGCGCGTTAATTTTGCTCCTGTGTGTAGCCCGAGATTCAAGGGACTAGATGCACCTCAGTGCTATTTTCCTTTCCGATTTTGCTGTTGTCTCATTTGGTTCAAAACATCAAACTGATGCATATGTGGAGTTTTAAGGGGTCCGTTAATATAGCTGGTAAGATTTTTAAAGAATTTACCTGCTCCCTCTGAAAGGCCATTCTCGAATATTTTGCATGCTTTTGCGCAGAGAATAGGTGTCACCATTGTACATCATTGCTGAAAATGCTACCTATAGAAGGCAGTACTTCCCAGTGGCACTGTATCACTAGCACATCAGTGCTCACTGAAACCATACTCTCATCTTAGAAATATTGTTTCCTTAAGGAACTAGTATTTGTGAAAATGTGTCCAAAACCCTGACATAATGCTGTCAGGCTGAACAAAATAGTCCAAAAAAAGCTAACCTTTCTGAACTCACCACCTTTTAGAGAGTAATTATAGTTCCTTCTTCTCATATCTGCCAAATTCCAAATTCACTTTCTAAACAATATTGAATGATATAAACATGAAAATGGGTGTTTAATCCAATTAAGAAGTCACAGCTTTAAATCATTATGTAAAGAAAGATACATAAAATTTATTGCATTAACTAGTGACTTTAGAGGTTATTAAAATGCTAGGTAAGTACATAAAAAATTATAAGAAATCGTGTGATTAGCAGTGAAAGCAACATGATATAATATTGTCTTTATTTAGTTTAACATTTAAATGCATTTTATGATAGACAATAGCTGAACCTACTTTGTCCAAAATGCATGATCTCTCAAGGGTATATTTAAAATACGTACTTGTTTAATGCCACAGAAATTATTTCACCTAAAATGTTTTTTCTTTACCACCAAATCGATCTAAATCAAATAAATTTTCTCTAAGAGTTGTTAAATCCTTCGGGGATTGTCTTTCCATTTTCTTAAAAACATATGTATAGCAGTGATCATTACCTTTTTATGGTTCTGATAATGCACAAATTTTTAATAAAAACAAAATATATTAGGTTTCTCAATGATATTTTTGAAATGTGCTCCCTCCAATAATTTCAATCTTTTACTTACCTTCCTTTTAAATCATAATAAAGAGTATTTTAAGTCACTGTCCATCATAATACCATAGTAAGATTGTTCTGCTTTGTTTTGGGGAAAAAAATAACAGCAGTTTATCAGTAAAAGCAGATTTGATTTTCTTCAATTTACTCAAATGACTCACTTAAATGCACTGTCCAACTTATACATAACCTGACTCACACACACAAACACACACTCACACACATATACACACTCATAATGTGCTGCTTTCTTTTTCCCTATACATGGTCTGGATGAAATTCTTTGAAAATATGTCAATAATGAAGCCAGAATCTTGGTATAGCCTAAATACGAACTTGTTGCTTTTGGAAAGATGGAAAATTAGCACCATTTTGTAGGACAGAGGAGTTAAATGAAGGAGGGTGATTCCTTTATTTCTGCTCTATAGAATGATGTACGCTAATCAGCAGGCAATGCCCTGTCACTGAGCTAATTCAACTCTCTGCTAAAAGAAGTGTAGATTAATGGATAAAGGAGGTCTGTGGTAGGGTCACACTGATATGGATTCAACGTGTACAGCAGCTTGTCAGATGCCTGCTTGGATTAAATCTAACCTTTATTGTTGAAGGTTGCCATTTACCCTATTCTTTAGTGCCTCAATTTATTTTCTTCCCAGAATTTTCACATAAAAATTATCATCTATTTGCTTTTGAGAACAAATTTAGAGAGCTGATTTCATTATCTTTAAGAAACCTGTAGGCACTAAATACTGAAAAACACAGGGAATATTTAAGGGACATATTAACTGATTTATTCCAATTCTCAATGAGAATGGGACTTAATTTTACAAAGAAAAGGCCAGAATAGTTAAGTAAAATTATTTCAATTTAAGGAAACTTTGAACAAAGGGTCTACTTCTTTTAGCAGAAGGAACCAGTTTTTTTAAAAGATTTTTTTTTTAAAAATTAATAATGTAGAACATGAAATTCTGAAAATTTGACTTATATCCAACAAAATTACTTCCTGCTGTCATTTAAATTATGGCTGCCCTCTATAAAGGTGTCTTTAGGTGTATTAATTGAATTCCACACTATTTTCCAATAATAATCTGTAAAGTTCATCTGTCCATTCCTCACAGGATACCCACTGTGTATGAGAGAAGAACGTATCTATTTCAGTAGCTTAATTTATTTTCATGATTCACTGATAATGACTGTCATGCAGGTTGTACATCAGAATTAACCTTCATTTCACTGAGGTATATTACGATGACAGTCCACGACACATTTCACCTACACAAAGGGCATTTTCTTCCCTTTTTATAATCATCCTCAGTGGCTGAAGATTGTTTGATAGCCGATTAATTTTCATAGGAAATCAAGTGCGGGCTCCCAAAGCAGAGCTGGTACGCGTGCTTTTGCGAAGTGACTTCGTGGTAATTATGTATTTTTTTAATTGCATTTAGCAAACCTAGAGTCTCCCAGTTTTTGTCAGTGATTTTATTCTTAAACCTCGGTTTTTATAAAGATACAGAAATGTAATCGGGAATACCAAGATTGCGAGTCTCTAATTTCTCAGCAAGCCATTAAGTGACAGATATAAATTCACCTATTTGCTATGGTTTCAGTCAGATGATTTCATTGAGGGGCTGGCATCATTTTGAGGTCGAGATCATTCTTGCCCCATTTTTCTAATTTCCAACACAACCTACACGCTAGCGTACTCCATTGGCCATATCCCCTTTCAATTTAAAGAAACAAAACAAAACAGGTCCTATAACAAGCAAATTTAATTCAGCTGTGCTACAAATTGCTATTTGTTGCCATTGTGGCTTTGTAGAAAAATAGGTAGTCCAGATTAGTACCACACAGAGTAAAATTGTTGATTTTAATAGAGGACAGTAGGACCTAGAGAAATTACCTGAAGAAATCTTTCTTTATGAAGTAGCTGGAATTAGAATCCTGCATGGTTTCATATTCATGGGATTAGTATGGAATTGGAACACTTTCCCTGTAGCAAGATGGAAGCAGAGAGAATGCATTCACTTTCTGCTTTCCTAATTCTGACACTAAAACTTTATGTACCCTCTTTCTTTCACCCATTTAATTATCATGTCACCTATAGAATACTATTCATTTTTCTTGAAAATGGCACAGTTACCAAGCAACATTCTATCATAATTAAGAGGATTTTTTAAACCGTAAATAATTAAATAGATATTTTTCTTAAAATAAATGATTTTGGTAAGTCTGAGGTAGCCTAGGTGGCACTTGTTGCTGCAGTCACTATTATTCATTTTTAAATTTCTTGGTACTATAAATATTCACATGAAATTCAATGATCAGATTTCAGAATAGTTTCCCTAGGAACTTGATGGTATTTCAACCTCTGTTTTACATTATTTTTTTTCTTTCAATATAGTATTTTAAGCATCATAGTTTGATACTCTCTTTTTTTTTTTTTTTAAAGATTTATTTATTTTATTACATATCTCCCCTTCCCCCCACTGCGGCGACGCGCCGAGAGTGGTCACTGCGCAGGCGCGGCTTTCCCCGCTTGTGGGCGGTCTCTGCGTCCGTTCACGGCTGGCGCTTGCTTCAGTTCGCAGGTGGCTGGCTGCGCTCCATCCGCGGGCGACCTGCCCTGTCCGTGGCGGCTCTTGCCCTGTCCGTGGCAGCTTCTTGCCCTGCCCACGGTGGCTCCGGCCCGCCCACGGTGGCTTGCCATTCTCAAGGCGGTCTGCCCGCTAGGAGAGGTCCCCGGGAATCGAACCCAGGGCCTCCCATGTGGTATGCCGGCGCCCTATCCACTGGGCTATTGAGCCGGCCCCTGATACTCTCTATGAGTGGTTGAAGATAGCCAAAAGGTCCCCTAATATCCTGTCAATTCTGAAAAATGTTTTA
>PVKH010042133.1:0-10864 GCA_004027955.1 Chaetophractus vellerosus
CCTCCAAGGGCTATGAGTACCACACTCAATCACGAAACAACAGGGATTCTTCAACTGTTGCGATAAATATAGATGAAAATAATACGACGAGATATTTTAATATAGAAGGTGAGTTGCCAAGAGTGGGAGAGGCTGTGGGGCCATTTAGGTGGGAGAAACAGTGAAGAAAGACAGGGGCAAAGGCAGGGATGGAGAAGGCTCATCAAGACCATCCGTGCACGAAATGTGTGCAGCAGAGGAGGATATAGCGAGACAGGAAGGCGTGGGGTCAGGCTTGGCTGCTGTTAAGGCAAGAATTTGTATTTTATTTTTTACCTCCATATACCTGGAGCATGTGACCTACTCATCTCAATAACAGGAACTGATGTTACAATGGTCCCCAAAAATGGTGGAAAGGAAGAAGAGGTTGGACAAAGACAGCAAGTTCACTGCTGTAAGCGATGGGGGGGCCCTTAGAAGATTTTGGACAGAGAGAGGGATGTGGTGACAGTGGTGTTTTTAAGAGATTAATCTGGAAAATGAATGAAAGAGAGACAATTGGAAGAGGAACGGAAAAAGTGATTACATCTTTTAACTGATCCAAAAGTTTGTTGCTATTTATTTGGATTGCTTAAAGCAGGGGTTCTTAACCATTTTTGTTCCACAGACCCCTTTGCCAGTCAAGTGAAAACTATGGACCCCTTACTAGGTCCACACAGTGTTGTGTATTATTTAATAAACATATCAGACCCGCACCAACACATCCTCACAAGAATAATGTTTGTTTGTTTTTTTTAATTTCAATTTAAGCTCACGGAACCCTTGTTAAGAACCCTGGGCTTAAAGGATTAGAAATTGAGATTAGAAGTGCTCAACTGACTTGAAGGAAAGAAGTGCTTTGATTGTGAGCTCTATGAGTGCCAAGACTGGGATTATCTTATTCACAGCTATGCCCTCAGAGGCTAGACCAGTGGCTGACACACAGAGATAGAATGGAATGAATGAAAGTTGCACTGATCAAATTAAACAGTGTTGGAGAACTTCTGTTCTGGTTTGTCATGTGAGGACTTGGTAAATCCAGGGAAGTCAGGAATGTCCCACACTGGGCTTTCTGTAATACTAGTACCATTAGATATTGGAGTTGGAGATCAGTTTTGAGAGGTAGATTCTTCTAACTAAGTTGACTTTCTCACACTGATTCTGATGTTTACCTTGTTACAGAGACTTAGGATCTATTTTTCTTAACTAAAACTAATAGTTTCAGCAAAAAGCTAGGTTCTTGGGTCATCAGATAAAATTGCTGTCTTTAAATTGGGATTCCTTGCTCAGAAATCAGTTCATTTAATTTTCATGATATTGTCCTGGATCAGGTCAGAATGATCCAAATAACTATTGACCAAAAACCTTCCTGGTCCATTTTAAGGTGTCTTTAGCTCACTGGTGGTCAGTTTTGCACAAAAGAATCACCTGAGAAGCTCTTAAAATGCTTATGCCTGGGGACAACCTCAGATATCCAGGTATGATTTGGTCTGCAAGCAGGGCCTGGACACCACTAGTTTGTTTCTTTTTATTCTGGTAACATACAAACAAACCTAAAATTTCCCATTTTATCCACTTTTAGTTATATAATTCACAGGTGTTAATTATATTTATAGTGCCAAGCCACCATTACCTGCATCCATTACTGACACCAATTATTTTTGGAAAGTCACCCTGTGCTTCTAAAAGTTCAGGATCATTACCTGGTAATGACATCCTGATATCCTGCCTGCTCATTGCACACACCAAGACTATGCCACACTGTTCATTCTTCTCTGAAGGTGCCAAGCCCTTCTACTCTTTTGTACCATTTCTTGTGCTGTCCTTTCCCATTTCTATGTCTCCCAGTGAACTCATACTTATCTCTGTGACCCAGGTCAAATTCATCTCCTCCATGACATCTACCCTTTTCTCACAGCAGAATCAATTTGTTCCTATTTGCTCTTTCCAAGCCCCCAGTTGACTTGTTTACCATTGCTCATTTCACTTCCTCTCTGGATTGTGAACTGCTGAGGGCAGGAATCACAGCTCAGGTCTTTTAGTATTTTAAGTGCTTGAAACAGAGTAAGCAATTAATAAATGTGTATTTAATTGATACAAAATTATTTGAGAATACAGTACATGTAATTTCCAAGTTGTGTTGAAGTCCTAGCTAAAATTTTTTTAAGAAAGCACTCCTTTGTATGTATTATATATATTAGGTCATAAAACTGAAAACTGAATGCCTGTTTTCTGATCTGGGCAGTTCCTTAATTTTTCCGTGTCTAAGTACCATCATTATAATGAGGGAATTATGCCCGGTGATTTCTAAGTTCTCACTGACTTTCAGAGCAATTCAGAGCTCATAGAATTATAGAATTGTCAAAGATCTTAATGAGGCAGGAAGGAGAAATATCACTTCATGTTTTTAAACTACTTACATAATACATGTTAATCTCCTAAATGTGTATCTTCATGGCCTGGAACTTTCTGTGGAGCACAGAAAAATCAAGAAATTTGCTGACCTGACATAAACCTCAATAAGTGTCAATCACTGAGTGTCTGTCCACCGAATGTCAGGATTCTCACAGCTGGGTTCATGTCATAGGTTTCTACTTTGCTTATTGATCATTCATCATTAAGCTGTGATAGCATTAACATATGCTGCATTCATGGTAATAGTGTTTGTTTTACAAGCAACATTGATTTACCCTTCATTACTCTAAAAAGATGAGTGTTAGGTGAAGTGAAACTAATATCAGGAGACCGCATTATTTATTCTAAGCAAAGACACACTCCTTACCCTAGAAAAGAAAACTTCCAGTTTGGAGATGATATTATATAGCAATTATTGAACGTGTTCTATATGCCATGCATTGTAGTTTATTTATATTATCTCATGCATGCATTTTAATACTCATTAACATGGGATGGTAGATTAAATTTTAAAGTTTACAACGAAAACGTTTAAACATCTAGAAAAGTAGGTGTTATGAATCCATATATCTAGCACCTGTTAGAAAAATTGTTAACATTTTTCTCATTTACTTTTGTGATATTTTAGCCTAAATACTTCAGTGTACAGCTCTAAAAAATAAGGATAGTTACCCAAATAACCATGAACAATGCCATTATCATACCAAGCAAAATTAGCTATAATACCTTATTATCATCTAATACAAAGTTGATATTCAAAAGTATTCCTAACTGTGCCCCAAATGGGTGATATTTAAAATTTTTCTATATATGATTTATGTTAATACTCTTTTCTTTGGAATAGTCCCATCTCTTTTTTTCATGACATTAACACTTTAAGAGACTGAGAGACTTTCAGTTTCTGTTCCAACATGTAAATAACTTGGAAGTCATTACTCCTATTTTTACAAGAAAAAAGCTGAGCAAACTGAAAATCAGAGACTCTTCTTGGGCTTATCAGAGAATTGTGGTGAGAAAACCACCATCCCAAAATCTGAAGAGACAGATGAACTCTGAAAGTCACAACCAAGATCTACTTACCTGGAGAAGAAGCTGCTGGAGCAAAAAATTGGTAGGGTAATTTTGCCAAATTGTTGGAAGCTGAGTGTGGACTCATATGATGGTGAGAAACTCTTGGGGTCCACAGCCTTAGGCAGGTTACCACAAATGCATGGGTTTTATCTCCAAGAACCTCAAAGTTCTCACAGTGAAGAACCAAGAATGAGCCCCATGAGTCTATGGCAGGGACAGTGGGAAAATAACCATTTTGAAATATGCCTGGAACGTTCTCTACAAAAACTACTCTTCAAGGGAAAAGACTTCATCAGAGTCTTTTTCCACCTGGCAGAAATGCATTTACCCTATTCCAGTTCCCTTGAAGCTTCTTGTCTCACCTAAGATGGATAAGGAAGGGCGCAGGAGAGCTAAGAAACACTTGTGAAGGTCACAGCCCAGAAACACAAATCCATTAAATAACAGATTTAATTGTAAAATTATAGAACACTTTTCTTCCCTCACTCTTTACCACCATATCAATAGGGAGCCAGTGTAACATAGGATTAAACTGAAAGAGTTATAAGGCAAAGACTCTATATATGGAGTTCTCATATAACACAGGAGACCAAAACAAGGACAGGGGAGAAATATGAAGCCTCTGAAACTTACAGCTACAGTAAAAATTAAGCACAGCTTAACTCTTAGCCAAAGTAACATAAAAATCTACACAAAAGGCCTAATTACCTTAGTTCCTATTAGCTGATACATCATATCTATCTTTCAATTAGAAAACTACAGAGCATGTGGATTAGTCTGCCAAAGGGGTGCCGATGCAAAGTACCAAAAATCTGTTGGTTTTATAAAGGGTATTTATTTGGGGTAGAAGCTTATACTTACAAGGCCCCAAAGAATCCAAGTCAAGGTTGTTTTCTCACGAAAGTCAATTGTCACGTTTTGAAGCAAGATGGTCTTTGATGATCTCTGGCTGGTCTCTCAGGGCTTCCTATTCAGTTTCTGGCACAGGGATGATTTTTTTCTGAGCTTTCTCAGCTGTTCAGCTGCTCTGTTCTCTTCAGCTGGAAACTCTCAGGTGAATGGTACATCTCTTCCTGGTACTTTAGCTGTTTGAGCTTTCTCCTTTCTGTCACATGACAAAGTTCTCTCCTCTGGCATCTGTGGAGCTCTCTCTCTTCTCATGTGTCTTCTTGGGTGAGAGTCCATTTATATAGGCCCACCAAGGGGACAGGGACTCAAACTTAGTCACATCTTACTTATGTAGCTGAATCAAAACCCTAATCTTAAGAGGTAATTTAATCAAAGACATCTCAGGTCAATTTAATACAATCAAATGGTCTCACACCCAGAGGAATAGATTAGTTTACAGACATAATCTTTATCATTTTGGAATTCAAAAATTATCTCAAACTGCCACAGCATGCCAAACGATGTGTAAAAACATAGTCTGAAGAGGCAGGACAAGCAGCAGAATCAGATCAGATATGAAATGTAATTTGGAATTAGCAGATAGAGAATTTAAAATGCCTATGGTTAATGTGTTAATGACTCTCATAGAAAAAGTAGACATCTTGTGAGAACAGGTAGGTAATGTAAAGAGAGAGATGAAAACTCTAAGAAAATATAAAAAATGCTTGAAATAAAAATCACTAACAGAAATGAAGAATATCTTTGATGGGCTCATCAGTTAAATGGGTATTGCTAAAGAAAGAATCAGTGGGCTTGAAGATATATCAATAGACATAGCATACTGAAATGCAAAGGAAAAAAGGAATAGAAAATACATAACAGAACACCCAAGAGCAGTGAGGCAATATTAAAAGGTCTAACTACATATTATTGGAATGTGAAAAGGAATAAAAAGTGAGACTGGAGCAGAAGAAAGATGGCTGAGAATTTTTCAAAACTAATGACAAACACCAAGCCACAGGGCCAGATAATATCAAGCAGGATAAATACCAAAATTCTACACCTAGTGATATTATATTCAAACAGAAAAAAAAAAATCAAAGTCAGAGAATATTGGAAGAAGCCAGATGGGAGAAAACAACAGCAGCATCTTATCTCTAGAGGAACAAGGATAAGAATTACAGCAGACTATTTGTCAGAAACCATGCAAGGAGGAAAAGAGTGGAGTGAAATAGCTAATAGCTAAAATGTTGAAAGAAAAAAAACAACAACCTAGAATTATATATTCAGCAAAAACATTCTTCAAAAGTGAAGGAAAAATAAAGATTTTCTCAGACAAATAAAGACTGAGGAAATTTGTCACCAGCAGACCTGACCTGCAAGAAATTTTAAAACAAATTATTCAGGGAGAAGGAAAATGACAGAGGTCAGAAACCTTGTTCTATATAAAGAAAGGATGAACATCAGAGAAGAATTAAATGAAGGCAAATTTTTTTAATTTCTTTTTTGGTTAAATTATCTAAAAGACAAATTTTGAAATAATAATAGTAGCAATATATTGGGTGATTATGGCACATGGATAAATGCAATGAATGGAAGCAATATCATAAATGACTGGGAATAGTCTGTTACAAGATACCTGCACTAAACTTGATGAAGTTACAGTACCTTTGAAGCTGGGCATAGTTTAGTTGTAATGTATATTGAAAACTATAGGGAAACTACTAAAAATAATTTAAAAGAAGCATAATTGATATGGTAATATAGGAGATAAAATGTAATCATATAAATTGCTCAATTAAAACCAGCAGAAATAGAAGGAAAAAGGAACAAAGGACAAGTATAGGAAATAGAAAACAGTTATAAATTTGGTAGATATTAATGCAAATATAGCAACAATCGCTTTTTATTTGATTGGTCTGAATACACTAATTAAAAGACAGAGATTGTCAGAGTGGATAAAAAAAAAAAAGACCAAATTATATGTTGTCTTCAAGATGCAGCTGGTTTAAAAGTAAATGGATGGAGAAAGATATACCATAGTAACATGAATGAAAAAAGCTGGAGGAGCTATACTAATTTCAGATGAAGCAGACTTCAGAACAAGGAGATTTTATAAGGAATAAAGAGATGCATTACATAATGATAAAGGAGTTATTTCTCCAAGAAGACATAACATTTATACAGCTAACAATAGAGCATAAAATATATGAGGCAAAAATAGAGTTATAAGGAGAACCAGACAGATCATTATTATAGGTGGAGACTTCAACATCCTCTTTCTGAAACTGATAGATTAAACAGGCAAAAAATTAGTAAGGATATAGTGACCCTAAGAACACTATCAACCAACTTGATCTAATTGACATTTATAGAATAGCTCATCCAACAACAGCAGAATATACCTTCTCCTCAAACTCACAGAGAGTATTCACCAAGATAGACCACATTGTATATCATAAAACAGAGTGCACAAATTTTTAAAAATAAATGATTCAAAGTATGATCTCAAGCCCACAATGGAATTGAACTATAAATAAATAACAGATATTTAGCTGAAAATCCAAAATATTTGGAGATTAAACAGCATACTTCTAAATAGCACATGGGTAAAAGCAGAGCTCTCAAAAATTTTTTAAAAAATATTTTGAACTAATTGAAAATGAATATACAACATGAAAGCTTGTGGGATGCAGCAAAAACTGTGCTTTGTGGAAATTTATAGCATGAAATGCATATACTAGTAAAGAAGAAAGATCTAAAAAAATCTAGTCTTCCACCATAGAAGATTAGAGAAAAAGATGCAATTTAAGCTAGAAGCAAGCAGAATAAAATAAATAGTACCAATTAGAGCAAAAATCAATGAAATTGAAAATAAGAAAACAATAGAAAAAATCAGAAGATGATTCTTTGAAAGCTCAATAAAAATTATAAAACTATAACTAAGCTAATGAAAAGAAAAGAGAGTAGAAACAAATTACCCAAATCAGAAATTAGAGAGTATATTATTAGTGATCCTATGGACATTAAAAGGTTAATAAAAGATTATTCTTAATAACTCGATGTTCACGAATTTGATAACATAGATGAAACAGACCAATTCCTTGAAAGACACACACAAATATATAGTTTCCCATATAAAGAGAAATAGATCATTTTAATAGGCCTGTCTTTATTAAAGAAACTGAATGAATAATGAATAAACTTCCAATAAAGAAAGCACCAGGCTCAGATGGTTTCATTAGTGAATTCTACCAAACACTTAAGTAAGAAATGATACCAATCTCCACAATTTTACCCACAAAATAGAAGCAGGATGGATGTGATGGTTGGGCTAATGTGTCAACTCAGCTAGGTGACTGTGCCTGGTTGGTCAAGCAAGCACTGAGCTAATTGTAATACAAGGGCATTTATGGGTTTTGGTCATCAGTGAGTTTACTTCATAGCTGGCTGATTACATCTACGATTAACAAGGGGGATTGCCGTCAGCAATGAATGATGTTTTATCCATTCAGTTGAATGCCTTAAAAGGGGAAGTGATTTCAGCATTCAGAGAGAATTTCCCAGCTTGTCTTTGGACAGCCAGTGCCTCCCAGAAACTCATCAAGGATATTCACCGGACTTTCATCCTAGCCCCTTGTTTGCAGCCTGCCTGCGGAACCGGGACTTGCGTATCCCCACGGTCATGTGAGAGACTCTTATAAAATCTCATACTATTGACAGATATCTCCTGTTGATTCTGTTTCCCTAGAGAACCCTGACTAATACAATGGACATTTCCTAACTCATTCTACAAGGCCAGCATTAACCTAATACAAAAACAAATTATAGACATCACAAGAAAACAAAACTACAAGACAATATCTATCATAAACATAAATGTAAAAAACTTCAACAAAATATTAGCACATGAAACCCAAAAATGTAGAAAAAGGATTATACACCACTACTTTACTTTGATGGTTAGTTTTATGTGCTAACTTGGCTAGGTTATAGTATCCAGTTGTTTGGACAAATACTATCCTAGATGTTGCTGTGGAGGTACTCTTTAGATGTGATTAGCATCTATGATCAATTGCCTTTAAGTAAAGCAGATTACTGTAAAGGAGATTACCCTCAGAAATATGGGTGGGACTCATCACATCAGTTGGAGACCTTAAAAGAAAAGAACTGATGGTTTCAAAAAAGATCAAATTCTATCTTGAGACCTGAAGACTACAATATCAACTCTCCCAGAATTTCCAGCCTACCAACCTACCCTACAGATCTTGGACTTGCCAGCTCCCGCAATCATATGAATGAATTCCTTTAATTAATTAGTTAATTAATACATATATATACACACTTATATACAAAGTCCCAATGTGGAAGGGCTAACTGTATATTGTTAGCCCTTCCACCTCGGAAATTTCCCCATTGTGGTTTCAATATATCACAGGTGGGCATAAAAAATTAAATGGGAATTTTGGGGGAGTCTTGCAGAAGCTGCCGATGACATCAAGGCAAGCAGATGACACAGAAAAAGTTTAGAAACTCAGAAATGCATTATACACACATATATATAGTATAACATCAACATATTGTATCTTTTAATACTGTAAACATACACAATTTCTTTTTTAAAGTTAAAATAAGTGAAAAATTAAAGTTTGTGAAAAGCACACAAAAGCTGGCAGATGACACATAAAGGCTAGAAATGTAAAGATATCTTAAAAAGTTTAGTAATTTATAAATATATAAAATGTATGTGCTACTATGTATAATATTACCTGTAGAGTATGCATTTTTCTATTTAATAATATAAATGAAGAGCTACACAATTTTTTTTTCTTAAAATTAAATTTGTAGTAAAAGAGCTGCAGTTCTACACACTGGTTTGGGGGGTGCCAAGCATGTTTATGGCATTCTCTCACATGACATCTCATGGTGATCTCACAGTGATCTTTGCATCTCGAGTTTCTTGTATCTTGCGTCGTTTAAATGCCATAATGTCTATTAAAATCATGGGTCCCAAATGTAGTGTTCCTAGTGGTTGAGAAAGTGCTCCCAAGAAACAGAGAAAAGTGATGAACTTGAAGGAAAAAGTAGGATTGTTAGATATGCTTCCTCAGGGACAGGGCTGCTGCAGTTGGCCATTAGTACAGTGTTAATGAGTTGACCATAAGGCATATCAAGAAAGAGAAGGAAGTCCATGAAGCCATTGCTGTAGCTACACAAATAACTGCAAAGCATTTGCATAGATCAAGAGATCCGCATCTCTCTCAAGCAGAAAGTGCAAAATTCTTTTGGGTGCAAGATTGTTATAAAAAGGCATTCCAGTAGATTCTGGCATCATGTGAGAAAAGGCTAAGTCCTTACATGATTCCCTAAAGGAAAATGAAGGTGAAGGGTCTACCCTGATTGATTTTCAGTCCAGCAATGGCTGGTTTAAAATATTTTTAAAAAAGCTTTAGCCTACGCAATGTAAAGTAATGGGAGAGGCAGCATCTACTGATCAAAAGGCAGCTTGAGAGTTTCCTGAAACCCTGAAGAAACTGACTGAAGAGAAAAGCTGCAAATCAGAACAGAAACTGACCTATATTGGAAAAATATGTCATCAGCCAAGAAGAGAAGCGAGTCCCAGGTTTAACCCTGCTCTTTTGTGCCAGTGTCATAGGGTTCTTAATAAAGACAGCCCTAATATTTAAAGCTACAGCCCTTGAGCTTTGAAAGGAAAGGACAAGTACCAGTTTCTTATCTTCTGGATGTTCAGTAAGAAAGCATGGATGACCAAATCACTTTTCCTTGACTGGTTCCATCAGTGTTTTGTGCCAGAGGTTAGAAACTCCCTTGCCAGCAAGGGATTACCCTCCAAGGTGTTATTTTTCTGGACAATGCCCCTGGCCACTGAGAATGCCATGAATTCCACGATGAAGGCATTGATGTCATCTACATGCTACTTAACACAACGTCTCTCATTTAGCTTCTTGATCGGGGGGTAATATGGACATTTAAGACACGCTACACATGCCACTCAATGAATAGGATGATAGGGATTATCAAAGAAAACCCTGACAAAGACAACTTCATGAAAGTGTGGAAGGAGTTCAATATTGCCAATGACATCAATGTCATTAAAAGAGCTACAAAAGCTAAAAAAATTTTTTTTTAAAAATCGGACTTCTTCTCTGGTACAAAGGGAGGACCAAAAAATCCTACATGGATTTTACAGATCACGAGGGTGCTACGCCCCTAACTCCCATGATGTGGAAGGGACAACTGTATATGTGTGTGTGTGTGTGTGTGTGTGAATGCACATACATATACTTATATAATGTTGTAATGTTGATTCTATTTTTCTGGAGAACCAAGTGGGATTTATTCCAGGTATACTTGGTTTGTTCAAGCATTAATCGATGTAATCCACCACTTCAGCAGCCTAGAACAGGAAATGCATATGATAATATGAGTTAATTTGACAAAATCCAATGCC
>PVKH010042134.1:0-10864 GCA_004027955.1 Chaetophractus vellerosus
GGCAGGGAAGGATCACTGGTGTGGGGTGTCAGTGATGGAGGGATGTGTAGGGAGGGGTGCACCTGGGGAATGCCTCTAAGGCATATGAATATGTTCATTGTTCATGGGACATTGTCTCGGGGGGTGGAGACCCACACAATAACCAAAAGAACATTGAATTCCCAACCTGGGAAGTCCTGCTACATTCTCTTGATATTGATGGTTGTACTTACGAACCTTTTCTTGTGAAATTGCAATTTAGTCTAGTATTATATATTGTCTAAGAATTACCACCTGAAAGCCTTCTTATTGCTCAAATGTGGTCTTTCTCTAAGCCAAACTCAGCATATAAATGCACTACCTTCCCCTGCCCCCACTGCTGCCCCGGCATGGGACATGACTCCAGTGGATGAGCCTTCCTGACACTGAGGGATTATTACCAAGTGGCAACCAGTGATGCATCTAGAAAAAGACCTTGACCCCAAGGAGGAAATATTAAATAAAAATGAGTTTTTATGGCTAAGAGATTTCAAAGTGAGTCGGAAGATCATCTCAGATGTTACACTTATTCATGTCTGAGCAGGATCTCCTTGCCTGCCACAGTAAACAGTGCCTCAAACAGTGGGGCTCCAGAGGCCTCTAGAGACATCAAGACACTTTAGGTAGGGCATGCAATCTTAGGAATTCAGCACCCTGTCAGTGGGCCTTACTTTGGAATATATGCTCCCAAATGTGACAGAGTAGATTTATAATTGTCCTACACATGACTCTTCTACCCCTTTTATTTGAGCCTATAATTAGCACTACACATGTTAAATATATGTCCTAGAGACTTAAATCTTCAGTTTGTTCATATGCTGGTTGACCCCTCATCTGAGCAGAGTTGCAACACCTACTCTCCAGTTGATTGGACTCATCCAGGACAACTAACAAAAGGATGATGATGGACAACACTCATTCCAAGTAAACAGAGAGTATCTACAACTGCAAGCAAGACAGGTTCATCCATCTGCCCCATGGGACCTAAGACCCTTCTCAATCAGAACCTGAGTGGGCATCACCATCCCAAATCCTTAAGATTGTGGAATGAACAAATATAAGGAGCTAATGCAACTATGGACTAAAGTAGACGTTATCATACTAGCAATGGTAGAACTTGTATCATTGATATAAAGGCAGTGGCCACCAGAGGTTCTGAGGGGAGGGAGAGGGAAGATGAGTTGTAACATGGGGGCATTTTTGGGTCATTGGAATTGTCCTGCATGACACTGCAATGATGGATACAGGCTATTATACATTTTGTCAAGACCTACAAAATTGCGCGGGACAAAGTATAAATTATAATGTAAACTATAGTGCATGGTTAGTAGCAATGCTTCAATATGTGTTCATCAATTGTAAGAAATGTACCACACTAATGAAAGATGATAATGGGGGAAAGTGTGAAGGGGAAGGGAGTGGAGCATATGGGAATCCCCTATATTTTTGATGTAACATTTTCTTTAAAAATACAAAAGATTTTAAAAGTACCGTTTTTAAGCAGTACAAAAAAATGTTTTAAAAAAGCAGGTCTGTTTATAAGTGATAAGAACATTTTAAATAAGATACCAAAACAAACAAGCCACTTTGTGATGGTTAATTTCATTTGTCAACTTGGCTAGGTTAGTGTCCAGTTGTTTTCTCAAGCACTGTTCTGTTACTGTAAGGGGTATTTTGTAGATTGGCTTTGCACCTATAATCAGTTGACTGCTCTACACAAGTTGGTTGTAACTGTAGTTAAGAAAGGAACTTGCCCTCAGCAATATGGGGAGACTCCTTCTTCAATAAGTTGGAGAGCTTAAAAGCCAGAGACTGAGGGATAAATAGGTCCAACGAAGAATTTCTGCTTCAACTTTGGCATTGTCTCTTGCAGGAATTTCCATCCAGTTGGTTTCCCCTGGGAAATTCAGACTAAGAACTTCAGCCTGACCTTTATTGGTGTTTTCAGCTTGCTGCCTGCCCTATGGAGTTCATACTTGCCAGGCCCTGTGGTCACGTGAGCCAATTCTTTATATTAAGTCTCTTGGTTTTTTCTCTGGAGAAATACATCCTCTAAACAAAAAACAATTAAAAAGGCAGAAGGAAAGTATCTGAAACCATTTTGTTAAGAAATACAACACTTAAAGATCAATAAAAATTTATGTAACAAGCCAATTTCTGTAGCTGTCTGAATCTGAGGTGTTGATTTTAATGTTCTTTTTAATAGCTGTTGTGGTAAATTATAACTCTTAGGAATTTGGTTAAATAGGAAACAAACTGGGTAACAAGGCCCAATTTAAGCCAAGCCACTACTAATCATGTTATATTTGATCCCATCTCTAGCGGTGAATACTGATAAAATTCAGTTAAACCTTAGGAATGGCCTGAAATAACTAAATTCATTGGGTATACAGATTCACTCAAAGAGAAATTAAAAAAGGATATATTTTAGAATTTTTACAAAGCTATATAAAGACAGTAACCTAAAAATGACACTGTCAGAATGACTCTTCTAAATGGGCAAGAAAAAAGGCAGCTCACTTTGAATAAAATCTTCCCTCCTACTGTGGGAATAATTTGAGGCGTGGGTGTGACAAAAACTTTCAGCAGCATTCACATCACACTGCTTAAAGGTAGTATAAAAATGTTGATAATGGAGAACCAAATGATAATGCCTTGCACAAATATAGATGTGGCTTACATGTTTCAACAAATCACAGAAAATTACACTCATATTAAACAGATATATATTTATAATTATATGCTTATAATTATAAAAAAGTAAAAACATCTCAATTGCCCAACAATAGGGAAATGGTTTAATAAACTCTGCTCATATAATAAAATGACATCCAATCATTAAAAAGATGTAGATCTCAATGTTCAACATATGTAATGCCTATATCACTAAGTTAAAATAAGGAGGTGACCTTGAAAACATAACGCTAACTGAATGAAACCAAACACAAAAGTACACATATTTATGATTCCATTAATATAAAATGTTCAGAATAAGCAAATCCACAGAGAAAGAAAATAGATAAGTGGTTGCTAGGGAATGGGAGGGAGGGGTAAAGTGAGAGGTACAGGATTTATTTCTGGGGAGATGGAAATATTCTGGAATTAGTGGTGATGATTGCACAATGCTGTAAAATTGTGTAATAACCACTGAATTGTACACTTTAAAATGATGCATTATATTATGTGAATTTTCTTTCTTTTTTTTTTTTTTTAAAGAAAAGATAGTAAGTGCATATGTGCATTTATATGTATACACAAGTAACCGGGGGAAGGGAGGAGGGGAAAAGAGTACATGCGTATGGTATGATAACGTGTACACTCATCTATTTCAAGGGAGTTATGTGAAGAGTGAAACAGGGAGTGGAATTATGCTTTTTTTTCCTGAGCAAAAGCATTATATCATTTTTTTCTCCATGAAAAGCCATCCGATCACCTTCCTCTTGAACTCTAACAATACAGATTCTAGCAGTTGCTCTACTCCCATTCCTTCCCCTCTCATGCTTTTTAAAAAATTTTGACATATAAAATTTGCCTATCATAAAATCCAACTGGTACCTACCTCAAGATGGCTCCTTCATCTGTTTGCTCATTGTTTTTTTGCTCATTGTTTGCACTCGTTTTCTGCCCATTGTTTTTTGCTTGTTGTCTGCTCTTTATCTGTTTTGCATTTTTCTTTAGGAGGGAACCGAACCCAGGATCTCCCGTGTATCCGCTCCCTGCTTGTTTGTTTTTGCTCATTGTCTGCTTGTTGTCTTGCTCGTTGTGTTTTTTTGCTTGTTGTCTGCTTATTGTTTTTGCTCGTTGTCTGTTTGTCTTCTTTAGGACACACTGGGAACCGAACCCAGGACCTCCCATGTGGGAGGCGGGTGCTTAACTGCTTGAGCCACATCTGCTCCTCCACCACTTTTAAGTTTAATGATTTCATTAGATACAGTTGTGCAATTATCACAATTCAGTTTTTGAACATTTCCATAAATCAGAAGGTCCCCTCCTGCTCATTTGCAGTCAGTCCCCACTCCCACCTCTAGGCAATCAAGGATGTGCTTTCTGCCTCTATGTCATATAAATGGAATCATACGATATGTGATCTTTTTTTAAGTTAGCAAATGTTTCTGAGGTTCATCCATGTTGAAGCATGTATCAAGTCTCTTCCTTTAGGAATGCACCAGAATAGCCAAACAGCATTCTAAAAAAGAAGAGCAAAGTGGAGGAATTTCACTGCCTGCCTTTGAAACATATCACAAAGCTACAGTGGTCCAAACAGCATGGTATTGTCACACAGATAGACACAGCAATCAGTGGAATAGAATTGAGAGTCCAGAAATAAACCTTTATCTCTACAGCAAACTGTTTTTCGACAAACCTACCAAAGCCCATGTTAATGAGACAAAACAGTCTCTTCAACAAATGTTGTTGGGAGAACTGGATATTCACAACCAAAAGAATGAAAAAGGGCACATTTCTCACTCCCTATGCAAGAATCAACTCAAAATGGATCAAAGAACTAAATATGAAAGCCAGAATCATAAAACTACTAATAGGGAAACATCTTAAAGACCTTGTAATAGGTGGTTTCTTGGACCTTACACCCAAAGCACAAGGAACAAAAGAAAAGATAAATGGGACCTCCTCAAATTTAAACACTTTTGCACCTCAAAGGACTTTATCAAAAGGGTGAAAAGACAGCCAACTCAATGAGAGACTCAATGGGAGAAAATATTTGGAAATCATATATCTGATAAGGGTTTAATATCCATGATGTATAGAGATGCTACAATAAAAAGACAAACGACCCAATTTAAAAATGGGCAAAAGACTTAAATAGATTTTTCCAAAGAAATACAAATGGAAAAAAAACACACGAAAAAATCTTCAACATCACTAGCAATTAAGGAAATGCATATCAAAGCTACAATGAGATATCATTTTACACCTATTAGAATGGCCACTATTAAAAAGACGAAAACTACAAGTGTTGGTGAGGATGTGGAGAGAGAGAAATGCTGATACACTGTTGGTGGGAATATAGAATGGTACAGCCACTGTGGAGAACTGTTTGGCAATTCCTAAAGAAGTTGAATATAACTCTGCCATGTGACCCAGCAATACCACTATTGGGTATATACCCAGGACTGAGAGCAGTGACACCAACAGATATCTGCACACCGACGTTCAAAGTAGTGTTATTCACAATTGCCAAAAGATGGAAACCCATGTGTCCATCAACCGATGAAATGATAAACTGTGGCGTATCCACATGGTGAAATATTAAGCAGCTGTAAGAAGAAATGAAGTCATAAAGTATATGACAACATGGATGTACCTGGAGGACATTGAGTGAAGCAAGCAAGACACAAAAGGACAAATACTGCATGATTGTGCTACTATGAACTAAATATATTGTGTAATCTCAATGAGGTAATAAAATGGGTCACCAGAAAATAGAATGAGGTCAGAGAATGGAAAGTTGAGGGTTAACTTGTGCAGAATTGATAAAAAGGATGTGTGTTAATCTTTGGAAATGAATAAAAAAGGTGGAAATAACAACGTTTGTAACTAGCAATACTATCATATGAATATGATAGTGATTTAAAGGGAAAGTCGGGGCTGGCTCGATAGCCCAGTGGATAGGGCGCCGGCATACCACATGGGAGGCCCCGGGTTCAATTCCCGGGGACGTCTCCTAGCGGGCAGACCGCCTTGAGAATGGCAAGCCGCCATGGGTGGGCCGGAGCCGCCGTGGGCAGGGCAAGAAGCTGCCACGGACATGGCAAGAGCCGCCACTGGCAGGGCAGGTCGCCCGCGGATGGAGCGCAGCCAGCCACCTGCGAACTGAAAGCCGGCCGTGAACGGACGCAGAGACCGCCCACAAGCGGGGAAAGCCGCGCCTGCGCAGTGACCACTCTCGGCGCGTCGCCGCAGTGGGGGGAAGGGGAGATATGTAATAAAATAAATAAATCTTTAAAAAAAATAAATAAATAAAAATAAAGGGAAAGTCTAAGGTCATGTATATTACTAAAAGGAAAGCTAAAAAATGTGACATGGGACTGTATAGCATAGTAAAAACACATGTGAAATATGAATATGGGTAAAATTGCATATATGACCATTTTTCTTTGAAACTTAATATACGTTAATATTAGAGGATGTGAATATCAGACAAAAAAAACCCGTTATGCTAAGTGCAAAAAACCAGACATAAAGTGCTACATATTGCATGATTACATTTATATAAAATGTAAATATAAATCAATTTATAAAGATGACATTAGATTAATGGTTACGTAGGGCTGGGGAAGGATAGAGGGACTGAGAGGTGACTGCGAAGGGGTTGAACTTTTTTCTTTTTGGAGTAAAGAAATTGTTATAAAAAATTTTTGTGGTAATGAGTGCCCAACATTGTGATTATATTAAAAGCCACTGACTACGCACTTTGGCTAGATTGTATGGTATGTGAATATATATCAATAAAACTGCTTAAAAACCAGATAAATAAATGTGCAAGAATAGCCAGAAATAGCAGCTATGTATGACAGGGTAGGCAGAGAGAGATTGAGAGGTGAAGAATTTTCTTGTGTTTTCTGTTTATTATTGATATAATGAAAATGCTCTGATAATGAAGTGATGAATGCACAACTATGTGATTATACCAAATATCACTGATTGTACACTTTAGATGAATTGTATGCTTTAATAATATGTATCAATAAAATTGATTTGTTTAAAAAAAGTCCCTTCATTTTTTACTACTGTATAGACATATTAATTTTGACAATAATGGTAAAATTGAAAAAGTAAAGATGTTCCCATTTTTTTAATTAAAACATACAAAAGAATAAGGCTTTCAGGGTCCACTGATTGTTTAAAGTCCTCCAATATTGTCAAAGACCAGAAAACTGAAATCTGTAAGCAACTACACCGTTAATTTTTACAAAGACACTCTTTTGAACTATATTTTAACCGGGAAAAAATGAAATAATCATACTGCTTTCTCTACTTTTTAGCAGAATCAGAGTAAACCAAGTTAACTGTAAATAAATAGAATTTACAAGCAATTTAAATATTTTGACTATTTCATTTGTTGTTGTTGTTGTTGTTGTTTTTGGTTCTTTTTCTTTTTGCACCACAAGTGTTAAAAAGCTACTTCAAACACCTTAATGCAGGGGTTCTTAACCTTTTTTGTTCCAGGGACCCCTTTGCCAGTCAGGTGAAAACCACAGACCCCTTACTATGTCCACACTATATTGTGTATTATTTAATAAATATATCACACTCACACCAACACATCCCCACAAGAATGGTTTTTTAAAAAATTTCAATTCAAGCTCACAGACTGCTTGTTAAGAACTCCTGCCGTAATGCATAATTAATCACACTGCCAAGCTATCAGCAGATTTAGTGCTAGTTTTAGAAATAAACCAAATTTATATATGCAAGGTAAGATTAATGAGTTAAGCTCACAAAAAATGTAATGTCTGATTTTTAGAACCTAATGTGCTCAAGAAAGTATTTGCACTTTTAAATTAGGAGAACAGCGCTGTATTTAATTAGCCCTCATTTGAGTATGTAATCATTTTAATTTATTTGCACAAACACAGGACATTGTGTTCCATCTGTAGATAATGTTCTTCATTAACTAGAGTAGGAACTTTGAGCACAAGGGCAAAAGAAATATTTCCATCTATGATGCAAAAAATCAGAACTGCACAATATTAGATTTCATTCAATTTTTATGGCCACCATTCTGAGACACATATTTGTTAGTACAACACACTTTTGACTCAGTACTCTACCAATCTTTAAAAACCCAGGATTTTAAATATTTAATGTTTCTTCATTTTGCCAATCACCCATTTATAAAATGGATACTTAATTATCAATTAATAAAGTAACCTATTGAATCAAGTAATAGTTATGTATTGTAATTCAAACTTCAATAATTTGGATGGTGGCAGTAGTAGAGTTAATTAAAACATCAATTCGTTCTTCCTACGTGGTATAAAGTAGTAACAGCCTAGATTGCAGAGAATGGTGACAATAGGCTTTATTTAAGCTGTCTGAAAGCCAATACTGAATGCTTGACAAGTTAATGACAGATCATTCTATCCATTAAAATACGAGCCAATTCCTCCTTAGGGCATTTCCAATAAACCCTGATATCTTGCTATTCTCTCTTTCCCCCAAAATCTTAAATATACTCTAAAAATAAACAAAACATAACTTTCTTATTAACTGCTCCAACTATTTTGAAAAGGTACTTATGTTTTGCCCTAATTCTAAATGCTTTATTCCTAAAGTTCATATTTTGAAACATACATATCATTAGATGCAAATAAATTTCTAAGCTTTTATTTCCAAAGTATTGATATTTATGAAAATAGAGATCATTTGGTAACATGTTCAAATCTGATGTATCACAAAGGGTCAGTGGATAATTTGTGAGGACAGATTTAACTTGGGCATTATTCACGTAGGAGACTTGCTAAGTAGCATTTTAAAGGAAGGCCAGTACTACTTCTTTGATAAGCATGCATCATGCTATAATTTGTTTCATGGTAGCTGTTATTTTTTCTTTTTTTCTTTTGAAAACTTTTGGCACTACTTTATGAAAGGCTAAACACTAGTCATATTTTTTTTTCTCTAATGGGACAAAATAAGCAATTTGTCTGTGTCATTATATTAGATATGCTCTATATGACAGCACACAGACCTCCAAATCTGGTCTGGATGTCCCATAATTCTTCATAATTGAGTCATAGAATATTGTACCTAAAGTTCTAAATTCTTCCATTTATATGGGGGAAAAAAGCAAAATTTCAGAACAGAAAGGGAACTCCTTTGTTGTAGATAATAAGAACTGGAAGCATAATCAGGTAATATTAACTTTCGAGGCAACTGTCCTTACTTAGCTTTGGAGCGTATTTGAGTTGAGCAGTGCCTATTAAGGTTAAAGAACACATACTGGCAAAACATCAAATGCACAGTAATTAAATTCTACCCAAAATCACATTAAAAGACATCTTTTTAAAATTCTCTTTGATTGGATAGTCAGTATCAGAGGATATAGAATTTTAAGATAAATAAAAACATTCATTGGTAAATATGGCACTATAAGTCATAAAATATGCATCTATACCATATGTAAAATCAAGTACATGTTTTTGCCATGTATGCAGGCATACATAAATAACACACTACTGTGCGAGTATACCCATCACTCTGCTTACTTGAGTACAAGACCTGGAGTGAGATATAGTATATGTCAATATGTAATCCCCACAGTGATTTTCAGTTAACGAGTAACAATCTTTGGGTGAGCACTAAGCCATGTTGAGAGTGTCTCTAAGTATTTAAACGTACCTATATTATTTTTGGTATAAAATGGGACCATTTGGTACTTAAATCAAAAAAAGATTCCAATGCTAGAGAAAAATAACAACACGTGTAGGACAGTAGATCAGTCTTCAAAATATGCATAAATATGACATTTACTGTACTTTATGGATGACTTGAAATTTTTATAGGGTTAATTTTCACTATACATGATTTTTCACATTACCAAGTAAACACTTGCATCTATTCCAATTCCACCATATAACTGTTTTGATAGAGTGGCAATTAAATATAAAATAGTTCAATACTTAAATAAAAGACAACCACCAACCACAAAAATTTCTGTAACATGATTTAAATAAAAATTTATTATTTTGTTGTGGATGGGGAGCAATAAATAAGAAAACAATTTGCTCCATTTGAGGAATTTGACTGAAGTGATTTTAAGTCTAATCAACAGTGTGAAAACTTAATTAGCAAAACATGATCTACCATGTTAAGAAGAAATGGATATTAGAACATGCTTAATATATTTGCCTTAGCAAGGATTGCATGTTTATAAAAAGAATTGAAAAAGGCAAAGATACTACCCAAGAATTACAATAAAACAATATTCTAAGGCAGTTTGTTAAAGTTTGAAAACCCAGTACAATTATTAATATCCTCTTCCAGAGGATTAAGTACTAATAAAGAAAAACATATTTATGTGATGTTAGAGATTAGAAACTATGATCTCTTGTAGGAAATATGTTTCATACATCTCATCCTCCCTTTGTACTTGAAAACTCTAAGAGCCATTGATATGTTTACTACAAAACTTAGAAAATGAAAACACAACATGCCAAACTTACTGGATGCAGCAAAAGAGGTGCTCAGTGGGAAATTTACATCAGTGGGATGTAAGCTGTAAATGCTTATATGAAAAAAGAAGAAAGATCTCAAATCAATTACTTAAATTTTCACTTTACAGAACTAGAAAAAGAATAGCGAAGAGCTAGCAAAAAGAAAGAAACAAAAAAGGATTAGAGTGATGGTAAGTGAAAATGAGAACAGGAAAACAATAGAGAGAATCAATGAAACCAACAGTTGGTTCTTCAAAAAGATCAACAAAATTGACAAACCGACAGCTAGAATAAAAAAGAAAAAAAGTAAAGATGCAAATAACGAAAATCAGAAATGAAAGTGAAAACATTCTCGACCTTACAGAAATAAGAAGGGTTTTAAGAGAATACAATGAACTGTATGCCAACATATTTGATAACCTAGATGAAATGGACAAATTCCTAGAAACATACAAATCAGCAAGACTGATTCAAGAAAAAGCAGAAAATATGAACAGAACTATACAAATAAAGAGAGATTGAATCAGTAATCGAAAACACTCCAACAAAGAAAAGCCCAGGACTGGATGAATTCTACCAAACATTTAAATAAGAATTAATACCAATCATTCTCAAATTCTTTTAAAAAATAGAAGAGGAGGGAATAATTCCTAACTCATTCTATTAGGCCA
>PVKH010042135.1:0-10864 GCA_004027955.1 Chaetophractus vellerosus
TCAGTATTTCTATCCTTGTGGCAATATCATGTAGTTTTGACCACTGTAGCATTGTAATATGCTTTAAAGTCGGGTAGCATGATTCCTCCAATTTTGTTTTTCCTTTTCAAGATGTTTTTGTGTATTCAGGGTCCTGTACCCTTCCTAATAGATTTGATGATTGGCTTTTCCAGTTTGGTAAAAAATGCTGTTGGAACTTTTATTGAGATTGCATTGAATCTCAAAAACAATTTGCATAGGACAGACATCTTACTTATATTTAGTCTTCTAATCTGTAAACATGGAATATTCTTCCATTTGTTTAGGTCTTCCTTTATTTTCTTTAGCAATGTTGTGTAGTTTTCTTTGTATAAGTCCTTTACATCCTTAGTTACCTTTATTCCTAGATATTTGATTCTTTTTAGTCACTGTTGTGAATGGAATTTTTCATTTCTTCCTCAGATTGTTCATTATTAGTGTACAGAAGTGCTACTGATTTTTGTGTGTTGATCTTTTATCCCCCACACATACTTTACTGAACTCGTTTATCAACTCTAGAAGCTTTGTTGTAGATTTTTCAGGACATTCTATGTATAGGATCATGTCATCTACAAATTGAAAATTTTACTTCTTCCTTTCCAATGTGGATTCCTTTTATTTCTTTTTCTTGCCTAAATGCTTGAGGAAGTACTTCTAATACTATGTTAAATAAGAGTGTGGCAGTGGGTATCCTAGTCTTGTCCTAGATCTTAGAGGAAAAGCCTTTAGCCTTTCACCACTGAGTATGGTGCTAGCTATGGGTTTTTCATATATGCCCTTTATCATGTTGAGGAAGTTTACTTCTAATCCTCTTTTGAAGTGTTTTTATCAAGTAAGGATGCTGTATTTGTTGATGCTTTTTGTGCATCAATAGAGATGATCATGTGCTTTTTTCCCCTTTGATCTGTTAATGTAGTGTGTTACATTTATTGAACCTCCTTGAATATCTGAGTAAAACCCACTTGATCATGGTGTATAATTTGATTCATGTGTTGCTGGATTAGCAAGTATTTTGTTGAGGACTTTTGCATCTAAGTTTGTTGGAAAGATTGGTCTGTAATTTTCTTTTTTTGTAGTGGCTTTGGTATTAGGGTGATGTTGGCATCATACAATGAGTTAAGTAATGTTCCCTTCTATTCAATTTTTTGGAGAGGTTGGATAGTATTGGTATTCCTTCCGGAATGATTGGTAGATTTCACCTGTGAAACCATCTTGTCCTGGGCTTTTCTTGGTTGGGAGGTTTTTGATGAGTAGTTCAATCTCATTACTTGTGATTTTTCTGTTGAGTTCTTCTATTTCTTCTTTCATCAATGTAGGTTGTTGTATGTTTCTAGAAATCCATCCATTTCATCTAAATTGTTGATCTTGTTGGCATACAATCCTTAAAAGTATCCTCTTATGATACTCTATTTCTGTGGGATGATATCCCTCTTTCATATCTGATTTTATGTATTTGCATCCTCTCTTTCTTTTATTTCTAGTCTAGCTAAAGGTTTGTCAATTTTATTAATCTTCTCAAAAACAAGCATTTGGTTTTGTTAATTCTTTCATTTTTTTTAAATTCTCAATTTATATTTAATTCTGCTCTAATCTTTATTTCCTTCCTCCTGCTTGCTGTGTGATTAGTTTGCTGTTCTTTTTCTAGTTCCTCCACATGTATAGTTAGATCTTTGATTTTAGCTCTTCTTTTGAAATGTAGGCATTTATGGCTATACATTTCCTCTCAGCACTGCTTTTGCTGTATCCCATAAGTGTTGAGATGCTGTGTACTCATTTTCCTTTGTTTCAAGGTAGTTACTGATTTCTTTTGCAATTCCTCCTTGACCCACTGATTATTGTGCTGTTTAACTTCCATACTTTGTGCCTAATCTGGTTCTCTGACTCTTATTAATTTCCAACATCATTCCATTGTGGTCAGAGAAATTACATTGTATAATTTCAATCTTTCTAAATTCATTAAGACATGTTCTCTGATCTAGCATGTGGTCTATCATGGAGAATGATCCACAAGCCCTTGAGAAGAATGTGTAACCTGCTGCTTTTGGATGTAATGTTCTCTATATGTACATTAGGTCTAATACCTCTAACATAATATTCACGATCTATTTCTTTATTGAGCCTCTATCAAGATATTTCTGTCTATTGGTGGTAATGGTGTATTGAAGTCACCCCTGCCCCATGATTGTGGAGGAATCTATTTCTCCCCTTAGTTTTGCCAGTATTTGCCTCAAGTATTTTGGGGCAACCTGGTTATGTACATACATATTTCTGGTAGTTATTTCTTCTTTATTGAGTACCCTTTTTATTAATACATAATGTTTTTCTTTGTCTCTTACAACAGTTTTGTATTTAAAGTATATTTTGTCTGATATTAGCATTGTTACTACTGCCCTTTTTGGGTTACTGTGTGTGTGGAAAATCATTTTCCAACCTTTCACTTGCAACCTGTTTGTGTCTCTGGATATAAAGTGAGTTTCTTGTAGACAGCATATAGATGGGTAATATTTTCTTCCAGTCTGTCTCTTTTAATTGGAGAGTTTAATCCATCAACATTCAATGTTATTACTGTAAAGGCAGTACTTACTTCAGCCATTTTTTCTTTAGACTTATATATGTCATTTTATTTTTTCATCCTTTTATTTACTCTTACCAATAATCTTCCTTTCTACACTCTCCAACACTCTCTCTCCTGTTTTTATCCTGTCAACCTGCAGAACTCCCTTTAGTATTTCTTGAAGGGCAGGACGCTTGTTGTCAAATTCTCTCAATTTCTATTTATCTATGAATATTTAGAACTTTCCTTCATTTTGGAAATCTTGCTGGATACAGAATTCTTGGTTGGCAGTTATTTTTTTCAGCACCTTAACTATGTCATACCACTGCCTTCATGCCTCCATGGTTTGAGATAAGGAATTAGTACTTAATCTTATTGAGCTTCCCTTATATGTGATTGATCTCTTTTCTCTTGCTACTTTCAGGATTCTGTCTTTGTTCTGAGCTTTTGACATTCTGATAAGTGTGTGTCTTGGGGTAGGTCTGCTAGGATTTATTGTGCTTGGAGTACACTATGTTTCCTGGACATGTATATCCATGTCCCTCACAAGAGTTGGGAAATTTTAGGCCATTATTTTCTTAAAAACTCCTGGTGCCCCATTTCCCTTTACTTCTATATATGGGATGCCCATAATGACTATTTTTGTATATTTTATATTGTAATTCATTTCTGAGTCCCTGCTGAATTTTTTCCTTTTTATTTAATTTTGGTCTGTTTGTTCTATCTGTGCAATTTTGGATGTCCTGTCTTTGACATTGTTAATTCTTTCCTTTGCCTGTTCAAATCTGTTATGTGCTTCTACCATATTTTTAATTTCTACCATATTTTAATTTCAAATGTCTTTCATCACCATAAGGTCTGTTATCTTTTTATGTACGTTTACAATTTCTTCTATATGTCCCCACAGTGTCTTCTTGATATCCTTTATCTCTTCCTTCATTTTATTAAGCTGATTAAAGATATTTGTTTGGACATCCTTGATTAGTTATTCCACATTGTGTGACTTCTGCTTTTTAGTTTGGTCATTAGACTGGGTAATGACTTCCTGTTTCTTAGCATGGATTGAAATTTTTTGCTGATGTCTAGGAATTTGTTTATCTTGATGGGTTTATTCAATTGGTTAATTTCTCTTTCTAGTCTAAGGTTTTATTTTTGTTTGGTTTTGTGTTAGGAGTCCTCTCCATCAGTTGGTTCCACTTATTCTATATCCCACAATATATTCTATTTCTCTTCATGTTCTATCTATCATTTGATTCTCTTACCTGTCTCTTCATCTTTCCTTCTCTACAATGGATATTTCAAATGACCTTGCAAGGCCTTGCAAGGAGTCTTATAGTCATGGAATCACAGAAGGAACTTTAAAGGTCATTTTGTGCTATGATTTCCAAAGGTCAGCTACCACATGAATTAGTGAAAGGCTGGCTATTTGAGAGTCACCTAGGGAACTTCTGAGAAATAAAGTAGTTCTGGGACCAGGCTGTTATCTGTGTTCTTAAAACCTCTTAAGTGATTCCAACCCAGTAGACTCAAGAACCAGTGAATTAAAGTCTACTCTGCACTTTGATCTTGTATCTAGGTCCCAAACACCCTAACAGTGCTCATGAAGCCCCTGACAAGCATGAAAATATGTTAGAATGCTCTTGCAAACTGACCTAAGCTAATTTGAACACTCACGATTATTAAGTATTCTTTATTGATATTAGTGGTCTTCAAGATTTAGAGACAGGCAAGGGCTTATAGGTTCCTTCCTCTGTGACATTTTGACTGAGCTATATGCTATAGGAATGAAGTCACAGTCTAATAACTGCCATGCCTCAAATATGAGTAAGCAGACATACAAACATTTATGCAATCTGCTTTTTAATGAAGTCTTGACCAATTAAAAAGTTCACTAGAAGTGAATGTTACTGTAGTCACAGGAATCTGTAACCTTCTGATTGGAGTTAAGTGAACAAATTCTCTACATCAATATTTGAAATGAGACACACTTCTGCATCGTAATCCTAGGTGTCTTTCTAAAGTGTGTCTATTTCTAGGCCTGCCAGATTATTACATTTTTACAAATTACAAGGACATTTGTAATATTGCTTAGGCTATTTAAAGCTCCGATTTTGATCAGAGACTAAGGTAGCTTAACCCTTGTATGGGCATTGATTAGTCTTTCAAACACTATCCCTATAGTATATATTCTCCATTACAATACTGCGAATGTTAACCAACTGCTCTTGTGTTATATAATAAAATGAACTCATGTATGCATATATAAATCACACAGTCTATGCTGAAGTATTTTAAAGTAAATTACATATACCCTAACAAATGGAGACTGGGGAAATGATATATGTAATAAGTATTGAGTGATGAAAATGTTGGAGAACATTTAATAAGAACATGCCTAACATTTATACTTGGAATACCAAATGTGAGAAAAATCAGAGCACTTGCTTCTACATAATATTGCCAAAACTTGCTATCTTCTTAGAGTTAGATAAATCTAGCTTTTTAGTACATTCCTTTAATAGTAAGTTTCAAAAATACTTTTGTTTCTCTGGTCCTAATTCTACTCACCTGGAAATGAAAGAGATTGGACTAGATCATCTAGGTTGCACATTTAGTTTTAATACTTCATGGTTCAAGGGCATTTTCCTATTCTTTATAAACTCACACACACACAATCAATGTATTAACATAAATGATACATTTCCAAATCAGTTGATAGAATTTGCCTAGAGTAAGAGAGTGACTAAATTGAATGTATGAAATATAATCTCTTGAGTGAAAAACAATTTGATTAAATTCAAAACAATTTTGTGATTTCCAGTGTTTTTTATTTAGTTAATATGATAAATTAAAAACCAAATAATTGAAATAAAAATATTCTTTTTAATTATTTATAATTATTTTAGGATTACTTTTCCTAACTCAAACATTGTGTATGTGTGGTTTTGCTGTCTTCTAGTCCTATATTAAGCTGTTGCCCACCCTGGAATTCTGGTATACACAAATTGTAGATAGTTTATTCATACATATGAACTTGAAAAGTGCATGGGATCTAAGGTAAGATTATTATATAATTAATGTTAAAGAATATGGGGTTGAGGGTCAAACTGACCATAGATTTGAGCCTCAATTCTGCTATTGATTAACTGTGACCTTGGACAAGCTTCTCAGCTGCTCTGAGCATCAGTTTCATTTTATGACAAAGAGGAACAATATTAAAGCCCATGGAGTTGTTATGATATTAAATGAGATAATATAACATGCTTAGCAAACTGCTTAGTACATTGTATGTAATCACTTCTAGTGTAAGCTATTATTGTTTCTAATTGTTGACTCTCCTGACCATAGTTGTGCAATTTATGTGTAGCTGTGACCCAAGAGAAATAAGCCTGACAACTCTATTCATTTTTGGTGTTACTTATGGATCTGAGATTCTTTGGTTACTTGCATCCAGTGTTGTTCAGTGAGTCCATTCCCTGTGAAAGACTCACTTTCCCAAAAACTATGGTGACTTAGCTTGTTAGGGATCCCTATGCACCCACAAATGTGTGACTATCTCAGAAGTTACTCTTGAAATTTTGGCTGTTCACTTCTAGTTAGATTGGCTATATATTTTAGTAGTTTGAGGAGGTCCTAGGATACCCACATAGAAATGTCTCTTTTGCAGTTGTTTACATGATAAAAAAAAATCCCCATGTGGATGCTTTCCTCTCTCCTGTCAGGGCACTGACATACGTATTCTTGCTTGACTTTGTATCATCTTTTCTCTGGGATAAGGAGCTCTAGGTTTTTCAGTGTTCTTCAAAGGGCATAGTTCAGAGTCCTCTTATTACCCTGTTACGCTCCTCTGAGGGTTTCCTCTAGAGGACTGTAGCCAAGATGTTGAATGGCGTATAAAACAAGTGAGAAAAGGCTGAAAGAAATTGCCTAAGTGTGTATGTATGTGTGTGAAGTGGCAGTGATGATATTAAAGTAGAGGGGACAAAATGGAGAGGTGAGTGCTTCCTTCAGGTTTTAGAAGGAATGAGTGTATATGAAAAATATAGGGAGACCAAATTAAAGTTAATGTAAGGTACAACTTTTTGTTTATTCATGTTGTTTACCAATGCTATATATAGCTGTGACTGGAAAAGTCCATATTTATAATTATTATTATCATTAATATATAATCATCATTGTTGTCATCATCTTCCTTCTCTTCCTCTTCATAACCACTATTGTTAGTATTTGTTCTTGGAGCACCATGAGCAAGGAACTGTGCTTAGTGACTCAGATGCATTCTTCTATTTAATCTTCATGAGAACCCCATGAGTGAGGTACATTTGTTATTCTTGTTTTATCCTTCAGGAAACAAACCAAGGCTCCAAGAGGCTATAGAACAGAGCTGGCTATGACTGAACCAAGATTCAACCCATGTATGTCTGAACCCCACATCCAAGCTTTCAGTCTGTGTATTTTATTGCCTTTTCCTTGATGATGAAAATGCAATATGACAATGAACAGGATGTTATAGAAAAGTATTGAGGACAAAAATGAGCTCTACAAATAGTACTAGGATATTTATTCAATTTAACTATGTAACATTTACTGTGTGCCAGCCAGTCTTCTGAAGTTTAAACATTAATTCATTTAATTCTAATAACAATCCTGGGAGATAGTTAATATCCCCATTTTACCTAAGAGGAAACTGGGCAAGTTCAGTAAATTTCCAAAAGTCACTCAAATACTAAGTGGTGGAGACAGGAATAGAATCCACGTAATCTGGATCTGTACTCTGTGCTTAGAAGCACTCAGTAGTCTCCAGACATGAGGAGGGCAGTAGATAATTAGAAGATAAAGTCAAGGTCCTCCATGAAATAAAACAAAAATACAGAAATGGAAAATGAGAGAAAAAATTAGAAAATGAAAGAATCCTTCCATTATAATCACCATTCCACTAATGATGGGGAAGAAATATCAGAGATAACAGAAAAAGTTTCCTCAACTGAAGATGTTTCTATATTGAAAGTTCTTACCAAATGACTTATATCATTATCACAGAGTTCCAAAAAAAAAAAATTTAGGATGAAAAGAGCTCATAAGTACATGGGATAGGAAGGGCATAGAGTAGATAGGAACAAAAATCCGAATAAACTCCAAAGTTTAGGTAAAATAGAACAGTTTTGTTTTTATAATTTGAGGAAAAATTATTTTCAACCTAGATTTCTCTACCAACTTAAATTATCAATCAAGTGTGAAGGAAGTTGCACAGGAATTTACCTAAAACATCCATTCTCAGGAAGCTATGGAAGTTGTGTTCCACAAAATATAGAAGTTAATAAAAAATCAAGGAAGACATGGGATCCAGGAAACAGGAGATCCAACACAGAAGAGTGATGGGAGAACTTCCATGAAAGACAGTAAAGAAATTTCCTGGACAAAAACTACTCAGCAGGCCTAGAGAATAACAATTTGAGTACAGAAGCAAGACAATAGATGGGTCTAGATAGCAAGTCTGGAAAATGTTGAAAATGAACTTACTTAATGCAGTTGACTACACCTAAAGTATTATGTACAAAATCAGAGAGTCTGAAAGAGTTAATAATTATAGGTGCATAGATAGCAAAAGAATAATAATGATGCATTATTAATTCCAGGAAGCAAACAAACAAATATAAAGGGAAGTGTAATCATAGTTCTTAATTTCTCATCAGGAAACAATATATACCTATTTACATTAATAGAATCTCTGGCTATTTAACCAAAAAGTATGTAATTAGGAGAAGGGTTGTGGAGACAGGAAATTAGTGTCAGAGGAGCACTAAATCCTATCTGCTACAATAGAAGATAATAGGTATTGTCAAAATTTGATTTAAATCAAGAAATAGAAATATAAGATTACTAAAGAGAAAGGGAAAAGGAGGTGGAAAAATGGATGTTACTGGGGAATAAAGAGATTGAGTAAAGACTACTTGTTTTAGTTTGCCAAAGGGCTGCCAATGCAAAGTACTAGAAATGGGTTGGCTTTTATAAACGGGATTTATCTGGGGTAAAAGCTTATAGTTCCAAGGCCATGAAAAGTCCAACTCAAGGCACCATAAGTGGTGCTTTCTCACCAATGTCAGCTGCCACATGATGAAGCAAGATGGCCACCCATCTCTGCCAAGGTCTCTGCCTTCCCCTCCAGAATCTACCATCTCCTCGAGCTCAGCTGTGGCCAACTTGGCTTAGGCCTTGTTTCTGACTGGGCCTCCTCTCTCAGGCTTGACTTCTTTGCTAGCTATCAGGCATATGCTTTACCTCTCCCTGGGTCTCATCTCTTTGAGCCTCTCCTCTCTCTCACATGGCAGGATCCAATATGGTAGAACTCCATTTCTCTGTGTGTCTCCATTTACAACTGACCCAGCAAGAGGGCGGAGATTCAACCTGAGTAACACTTTACTGATATAGACCAATTTGAAAGGGTCTCACACCCACAGAAATGAATGTAGTTCATGAAAAAAAACTTTCTCTTTTTGGGATTCATAAAATAATTTCAAGTACCACACTACTTTAAAGAAAGTTTCTTCTCTTGAAATATGACTGGAAAATCAGTATTTTTAAATTAATATTTTATATACTACATGATTTTTTATTTGTTAAGCAGTTTAATCGAGATATATTTACATACCATATGATCTATCCAAAAGGTATAATCAATGGCTATTAATATAATCACAATATTGCACATTCATCACCACAAAAATTTTTAGAACAATTTCATTACTTCAAAAAGAAAAACTCTATGCCACTTAGCAGTCCTTCCCCAGCCCAAATAACCACTAATCTAATTTCATCTTTATAAATGGATTTATATTTACATTTTATATATATGGAACCATAAAATATTTAGAACTTCACATCTGGTTTCTTTCACTTAGCATAATGTTTTTTGTCTGATATTACTATCTTATAGTATTAACATACATTTGTTCAGTTTCAAAGAAAGACAGTCTATATATGCAACTATGCCCATATTTATATTTCAAATGTGGTTTTACTATGCTATACAGACCTATGTTACATTTTTTAAGCTTTCCTTTTAGTAATATAAAAGCCTGTAGGCTTTCCCTTTAAACCACTTTCATACCCACATAATAGTACTGCTAGTTACTAACATTAGGTTGGGCTTTTACCTTTTCTATTCATTTCCAAAGATTAACACGCATCCTTTTTACCAGTTCTGCACAAGTTAAGCTGAGGAGCTTTCCATTCTCTAACCTCACTCTATTTCCTGGTGACCTATATACAAATTATTAACTCCATGAGATTGCACAATATATTTAGTTCATAGTAGCACAATCATACAGTATTTGTCCTATTGTGTCTGGCTTGTTCCAAAATGTGTACATCAGTTGCTTCAGTCAACATAATGTCCTCCAGGTTAATCCATATTGTCATATGATTTATGACTTCATTTCTTCTTACAACTGCATAGTATTTCATCATGTGAATACACCACAGTTTGTTTATCCATTAATTGGTTGATGGACACCTGGGTTGTTTCTAACTTCTGGCTATTGTGAAAAATGCCACTATGAACATTGGTGTGCAGATCTCTGTCCGTGTCACTGCTTTCAATTTTTCTGGGTATATATCCAATAGTAGTATTGCTGGGCCATGTAGCAAATCTATATTCAACTTGTTTAGGAACTGCCAAACAGTCCTCCACAGTGGCTATACCGTTCTATAATTCGAACAACAGTAAATAAGTGTTCCTATCTCTCCACATCCTCTCCAACACTGTCTTTTTAATAGTGGTCATTTTAATAGGTGTAAAATGACATCTCATTGTAGCTTTGATTTGCATTTTCCTAATTGCTAGTGAAGCTGAACCTTTTTTCATGAGATTTTTTTGCCATTTGTATTTCTTTTTAGGACAAATGTCTGTACAAGTCTTTTGCTCATTTTTAAATCATGTCATTTGTCTTTTTATTGTTAAGTTGTAGGATCTCTTTATATATCATGGATATTAAACCCTTACTGGATATTTGATTTACAAGTATTTTCTCCCATTGAATTGTCTGTCTTTTAACACTTTTAAGAAAGTCCTTTGAGGTGCAAAATTGTTTAATTTTGAGGAGATCCTATTTATCTATTTTTTCTTTTGTTGCACTTGCTTTGGATATAAGGTCCAAGAAACCACTACCCCTACAAAGTCTTTAAGATGTTTCCCGGGAGCCAATGAGCCAATATAGCTCTGTGGTTGAGCACTGGCTTCCCACATACAAGGTCCCAGGTTCAATCTCCAGCACTGGTACCTAAAAAAAAAAA
>PVKH010042136.1:0-10857 GCA_004027955.1 Chaetophractus vellerosus
CCTGTTGACTTGGGGAGCACTTTGATTTATTCTGCTGTACAACCAAGTTCAGAATCACTGTCTTTGGGAGTTTTTCTCTGTATTTAATGAATCATATATGAAATAAATTTTAAAAGTGCACAATCAAGATAGCTACTAAACGTGTCTTCCAAAGTTTGCTTCAAGACGGTAAATAAGAACCTTTAAGCATGTGCTTTTATGAATTGTAAACTATGTCACTTTTTAACTCACCCTTATTGATCTAAGGATTATGAGGGAGTGTTATCATTTTTCTCTCACAGAGATTAATATCTGAGTTGGAAACCTTTGAAACAGCAAGTTTACTTCTAGAGAAAATGGTGTGCATGTATTACATATGTGTTCTTACCTCAGATTCATTTTTAAGAGCAAAACACTATAAAGAACCTAAATAGCCATCAATATCCAACCAATCATCATTGGTTAAATACACAGTGTAGACCATCCATGCAATGGAATATTATGTAGTCTTTAAAAATCATGATATAGACCTACAGATATTGACTTGAAAAAATAACAATGACACAATACAGAGTGAAAATAAGGAGGTTACAAAACAGAAAATGAGCTCATGAATGTAAAACTGTATGTTGTGGATTTATATGTATACAGTTATGTCTACAAAAAGGTTTGCCAAAATGTTGATATGATTACCTCTGGACTTTGAAAAAGGAAAATAGGTCAGAGAGACTGCAAGACAGTGTCCACTAGACCAGGGTCCTTAAAAAATTTTTGGCTTTGAGGTCACTTACCCACCCCACCCCCCAAGCCTGGAAGAAATATCAAAAAAGCATTTCTTGAGATCCAATTAACTATCTGCCCTACTCTTTTCCAACTGCACTCTAGTCGTGGTGTTGGGAATCTCAAAGGTGAAATTAAATAAATTTCTACTCTCATAAAGTTGTGAGAAAGGCGCAAAAATGGTGTGAGCAATTACAACAAGGTCTGGAAGGAGTCTGTGAGAAGAAAATGGCACCTTTCTCTGAGCAAATGCAGCTCCATGGCAGGGCCCGTGGCCTGGTGACAGACCACCAGCTAGGTGTTAGCTGGTACTTGCTCCCTGGGACATACACAGCAGTCCTGGTCATGATGTTTAACGCCTGAAGAAAGGAAAAAGGGAAGTTCTATTTCACCATTCAGGCTACTAAATACTTGAGATTTGGTTGGCTTTCTTTTCCCTATATATACTAACCCTCTTTGTGTAGGAGACATTATGTTCACAGGATTCTGAGCCAGTGACTCATGTCTACTTCAGTTATAAACCTAGACTATTTTCATCACCTCTTTTTCCTTGTTTATATGTTTGGTAATCACATTCTTATTATAGGTTTAATATCCAAAGAACAAACCCTATTCTATACCCAGACCACAACACCTATGTTTGCACAGGTTTATTTATGTTACAGGTGTACCTTTTAACCTTCTTGTCAATCACTACGTCCTAACTTTAACAAATGATACAAAAAACGCCAAAAAGTAACACCACCACTGACAAAAAAATCTCTGGGACATGCCATTTGGAGACTTTATTGGGATCACTCAGTCTGAGACTTCCTATAAAAGAATCTCCACATTCACCAGTATTATATAAATTCCAACTACCACTAAGTTACATTAATGGGTAGGGAAAAAGTACCAAAGGGAGGACCTGGCTGGAATGTACTCCTTGGATCATAACAGTATTATCAAACCAAAAAAGTGAGGCAGGCCTAAAAAACTGAATTTACTCACATCAAAAAGAAAACAAAGGATAGTAAAAGAAAATGAACTGAAAGGAACTCAAATTGTTGGCATCTCCCAACTTTTATTGACCAGTCATGCCATTTTGCTGTCCATCAGGCAAATGGTAAACAAAGAAAACAGCGTACTGGCCCAGAGAACATTATTTATAGAAGACAATACTTGCAATAACCAAATTTACTCCAACCATGTTCAAGCATGGACAAAATCCACGCAAAAATTGCCTTAATAATAATATAAAACATTTTAATTTTGTGCAAAGTTCTATACTGTTTGCTGAATTGGTATGTTTCTTTGACTTAGGCTGAAGAAAAGACAGAAGGAGGGTGGTGATCTAAACCCACACATGAAAGGAGGCTGAGACAGTGATCCAGGTATTCTATTAGGGGAGAAGCTTGATTTATAACATAAATTATGAAATGAAGGAAAAACAAACAAAAACCCCAGACCAAACACATAAATCATTAAAAACAGAGAAACAAATACATGAATAAACCCTCCAGCAAGCATAAAGGTGAACCTTTTATACTGACATTTGTTGATGCAAATCTTAGGTAAATTTTAAATTCTCTTAAGTTAACTCTATTTAGGAAAAGAAATGGAATATAACACTATAAAGCTTTTAAAAGAGAATACCCATTTTAAAAGGATAAAAAACAGAATACCCTAGAAAATAGTTTAAATGAGTTTACATATTTTCTAAAATTTAAAAAACCAGAGCAAAACTTCTTAAAAATATTCTCTATATCTAAAACCAATTTTAAAACAATATATCCTACTTGAATCCCTGATTTGGAGAATATCATCACTCTACAATCTCTTGGCAAACTTCAATGAGTTTTCTGTTTGGTATTTTATCAGTGTAATACTCTGACATGAAGTCCTTCAGAGGGGGAAGGGGGCACCAGAAGAAATGTGACACATTCAGGGCCCGTCTTACACATATTGTACCTTCTCAATTTAAAAGGCGAGATGCTCTGCCCTTGTTATGGGTTGAACTGTATTCCCCAAAAGGCATATTCAAGTCCTAAACCCTGGTCCTGACCTTATTTGGAAATAGGATCTTTGGAGATGTTCTTAGTTAAGAGGAGTCCAAACTGGATTAGGGTGGGCCCCAATCCAATATGACTGGTGTTCTTAGCAGAAGGAAAAGAAACACAGATCAGGGAAGAACATCATGGGACAACTGAGGCTGACTATGCTGCGGATTGCCAGCAAACCACCAGAAGCTAGAAGAGGCAAGGCAGGATTCTCCCCTACATGTTTAAAAGGAGTCGTGGCCCTACTGCCACCTTGATTTCAGACTTCTGGCCTCTGGAAGTGGGAAACAATACATTTCTGTTGTTTGAAGCCACCCAGTTTGTGGTACTTTGTTACAGCAGCCCTAGGAATCTAACACAGCCCTTCAGTGCCTCAATTTAACAAATGAAAGTCCCAGCAAGGTTTATTAACGCTTCTGATCTCATCAGGATGTGGCCAAGGACTGTAATTTCAGCTCTAATTGGTCTCACCAGCTTCATGAATTGGTAGTGCCTATGTGGTATAATTTGAAAGGTGATAGAAAGGCTCCCTGCCAGCCTCCAAAGGCACTTTTCCTGATCAGCTACCTCGGATTCTAGCACAAGAGATACACTTAGATAAGATACTTGGGCATTTGAAAATCCTTATTAACGTGTTTATACTCTGGAGGGAGGAACTCCATTTTGCAGATGTGGAAACTAAAGCTCAGAGTGGTTAAATTGATCTAGACCATGCAGCTTTTAAAAAGTGAAGCTGGGATTTGAACCTAGGAAGTGTGACTTCAGAAGAGTCTTTGCTATTTCATATTTGAGAAATGAGAACAGTAGGAAGAGGTGAGGCAAGTAAACCAAGAAAATTTGCTGCACAGTTTTGCCTCTGATCATCAGCTTTGCTTTCTGTTGGATAAGATACTGTTATCATTCCTGCCCAGCTGCTATGAAGATAAGGAATCAGGCTGTAGTGTGAAGCCATTCTTTCTGGAATCTGTTCATCTCAGGAGTGCATGTCATGCTATTTAGCTGAGACTCTACAAAAGATCTGTGTCTCCATAAACAGGACAATGTCCACCAAAGCCTCGGTTAGAGCTGTTTGCTACTCTCCTATTGCAATCAGCAGTTTGCAACAGGCATCAACTCGTAGGAAGAACTTGGATGGCTGCCACAAAGCAGTTTTATGAACCTTGTAGGCTATTTTCCAAACCGGAAAAGGCTTATATATGAAAGGCACATATTTCAAAGGTTTCGGCTGGTTCTCAAGGGAAACTCCTCTTTCCTCTTCCTCTGCTGTATTACCCCCCTCTGGCATTTCAAAAGCACAACTTAGAACCGCCTTGCTACCTCCCCCATCACACTCTTTCTGTGCCTTCTATCTTCACTGTAATGCTTCAAACAACCTTAGTTGCTACCCTCACAGCAATGCCCTGAGCTCTACAAATTGAAAAGGCCTGAGCATTAAAAGAATTATACACCATGATTAAGTGTGATTTATCCCAGGTGTGCAAGGGTGGGTCAACACAAGAAAATCAAGTAAAGTACCACGTGTTTTAGTTTGCCAAAGGCTGCCAATGCAAAAATACTAGAAATGTGTTGGCTTTTATAAAAGGAACTTATTAGGGAAGCTTACAGTTCTGAGGCTGTGAAAATGTCCAAATGAAGCCATCATCAGAGATGCTTTCTCACCAAAGGTCAGCTGCTGGTCGCATCCTGGACTCCTGCTACATGGCAAAGCAAACCGGTGGCTATCATTCAGGGACTCTGCCTTTTCCTCCAGGCCACTTTCTCCCCAAGCTCAGTTGTGGGCGATCAAGCACATGGCAGGGCTTCTCTCCACAGCTTTGAGCTGCTCCATGGGCCTAACCTCTAGGTTTCTCCCTCTGTTTCTGCATTCAGTCCCAGTTTACATAAGACCTCAGCAAGAGGGCAGAGACTTAACCTGGGTCATGCCTCACTGACATAAGCCAATCAAAGTCCATAAAGCAATATTACCAAAAGTGACCTAATCAAGGTCCCTTTACTGTCATACCACATTAACAGAACTGGAAAAAAAAAAAACACACACACACATGATCATCCTTATTGATACAGAAAAGGCATTTGACAAAATCCAGCACACTTTCTTATTGAAAACACTTAGAAAACTAGGAATAGAAGGAAAAGCCCTCAAGATGATAAAAAGCATATATTAAAAACCCACTGCTAACATCATACTCAATGGTGAAAGATTGAAACTTGTCCCTCTAAGATATGGAACAAGACAAGAATGCCCACTTTCACCTATTCAGTATTGTGCTGGAAGTTCTAGCCAGAACAATTAGGCAAGAAAAAGATAAAAGACATCCAAATTGTAAAGGAAGAAGTAAAACCTTCACTATTTACAGATGACATGATCCAATGTTTAGAAAGTCCTGAAAAATCTACAACAAAGCTGCTAGAGCCAATAAATGATCTCAGCAGAGTGTCAGGACACAAGATCAATATGTGAAAATCAGTAGTGTTTCTATACACTAGTAATGAACAAGCTGAGGAGGAAATCAAGAAAAAAAAATCCATTTACAACTGCAATTAAAAGAATCAAATATCTAGGAATAAATTCAGCCAAGGATATAAAGGACTTGTATATGGAAAACTAAAAAACTTTGATAAAAGAAATCAAAGAAGATCTAAATAAATGAAAAAGCATTCCATGCTCATGGGTTGGAAGACTAAATATTGTCAAGATGTCAATTCTAAATAAAACAACTTACAGATTCAGCGCAATCCCAATAAAAATTGCAACAGCCTTCTTTGCAGAAATGGAAAAGTCAATCATCAGATTTAATTGGAAGGGTAAAAGGCTGTGAACAGCCAAAACCATCTTGAAAAAGAATAAAACTGGAAGACTCATATTTCCTGACTTTAAAACTTATTATAAAGTTACAGTGGTCAAAACAGCATGGTACTGGCACAAAGATAAACATATATAGGGCAATGGAATCAAACTGAGAGCCAGTTGGTTTTTGACAAAGGTGTTAAGTCCACTCAATTGGAAAAGAATATTCATTCAAGAAATGGTGCTGGGAGAACTGGATATCCATATGCAAAAGAATGAAGGGGGACCCCTATCTCACACCACATACAAATATTAACTCAAAATAGATTGAAGACCTAAATATAAGAACCAGAACTATAAAACTACTAGATGAAAATGTAGGGAAGCATCTTCAGGATCTTGTGCTAGACAATGGATTTTTAGACATTGCATGCAAAACACAAGCAACAAAAGAAAAAATAGATAAATGAGAACTCATAAAAAAATAAAATAGGTGGGGTGATATATGGGACCACTGTATGATGTTATGCATGTTTATTTTGTAAGTTCACAACTTTTACTACACACTTACTATTTATGTATGTTCATGTATGAATGATATACTTAAATTAAAAAAAAATAAAAAATAAACTTTTGTACATCAAAGGACTTTATTATGAAATTGGAAAGATAAACTACGCAATGGGAGAAAATATTTGGAAACCACATATCCTATAAGGGTTTTTAATATCCAGAATATATCAAGAAATCCTACAATTCAACAATAAGAAAATTAACAACCCATTTAAAAAATGGGCAAGAGACTTGAATAGACATTTCTCCAGAGAGAATATACAAATGGCCAAAAAGGTGAAAAGATGCTCAACATCATTAGCTATTAGAGAAATGCGAAAAAAACCACTATGAGATAACATTTCACACCCACTAGGATGGCTATTTGAAAAAGAAAAAGAAAGAAAATTACAAGTGCTGGAAAGGATGTGGAGAAAGAGCTTATTCATTGTTGGTGGGAATATAAAATGGTGCAGTTGCTGTGGAAGACAGTTTGGGGCTTCCTCAGAAAGTAAGGTGTAGAATTACCATATGACCCAGTAATCCCACTTATAGGTATATACCCAAAAGATTTGAAAGCAGGAACAGATATTTGCATACCATTGTTCATTATTCACAAATGACAAAAGATGGAAGCAACCCAAATGTCCACCAACTGATGAACGGATAAATAAAATGTGATATACACATAAATGGTATATTTTTAAGCCATAAAAAGAAATAAAGTTCTGACACATGGAACATCATGTTTAGTGAAAGAAGTCAGAAGCCAAAGAATGAATATTATATCATCTCACTGATATGAAATAATCAAATAAGTAGACTCTTAGGATTAGACTCTAGAATATAAATTACCAGGGGCTGGGGTGGGGATAGAGAATGGGGAGTTAACGCTTAATGCTTAAATTGTACAGAATTTCTATTTGGGTTGATTGTAAAGGTTTGGTAATGGATGGTGGTGATGGTAGCACAACATTGTGAATATTGTTAACAGCACTTGTGAATGTGGTAAGAAGGAGAAATTTTAGGTTGTATATGTTACCAGAATAAAAATTTAAAACAAAAACAAAACATAGGACTGTACAACACAGTGAACCCTATTGTAAATGATGGACTTAGTTAATAGCACAATTATAAAAATGGTCTTTCATGAATTGTCACAAATTTACCACACTGAGGCAAGGTGTTAATAATAGGGTGGCATACGGGAATTCTGTATTTTATCCATTATTTTTCTGTAAACATGCAACTTCTCTAATTAAAAAAAATCTTTTTAAAGGCCTCAGCAAGAGGAATTCCATCCACTTCACCTTACTGAAAAGAATCTCAGCAAGACCTTCAAAACTGAGCCAGGGGAAGCGGATGCAGCTCAAGCTGCTGGGTGCCCATATACCACATCGTAGGTTCCGGGTTTGGTTTCTGAGGCCTCCTAAAGAAGATGGTCGAGACAGCAAGCCGGCACAGTGAGCTGACGCAACAAGATGACGCAACAAGGAGACACAATGAGGAAACACAAGAGATGCAACAAACAGGGAGCGGATGTGGCTCAAGCAACTGGGCTCCTCCCTCTCACATGGGAGGTCTCGGGTTCAGTTCCCAGTGCCTCCTAAAAAGAAGATGAGCAGACACAGAGAGCACACAAAGAACTGTCACAGAGAACAGACAATGAGGGCAAACAACGAGGGAGTGGGGGGAGAAATAAATTTAAAAACTAAATCTTTAAAAAAAAAAACAAAAAACAGCCAGCCAGCAATCGTTCCTTGACTTTATGTGTCCTACCCACCAGCAGCTTATACTCTAGGTGAAAAGCACAGCAGTTTAGAATTTTGGCACCTTTAAGCTTAAAAGTTTAATAGCTGGAAGTGATCTTAGTGATTATCAAACCCATCCAATTTCTCACTTAGGGAGAAGAAAAATGAAGTCCACAGGATAATTCCAACATCATAAAACTAAAGAGTAGCAAAGCCAAGATCCCAGCTAGATATTGCTTTCCACTTTGGTCCAGAGACATAAAAGTTAGAGTTAGTAAAAAGTGAGACAAGTAAAAGTTAGATTGAAAGCTTACTTTTACTAACTCAAATAAAAGTTAAAGAAGTATAAAATGATAATATGAAATATTAGAGCTGTCCCAAGTTTGTGGAAGATGAGAACAGGTGGTATGAGGGGAGAAAGAGGGAAAGGACAAAAGAAAAAAACAATTTATCACAGTGGGGACTCTTCACAGATCCATTCTTGTTCTTTGAGTTGGAATGACATTAAATGCTGAACTAGAATTCCTCTAGCCCATAGATTTCTTAACCTCCGTTTTTGGCTATCACCTTTCTTTTCCTTGACTTTTCACAGCTTATGTTCTCTCATTGGATTGTCCAGGCCAAAAGCAATGATGGCCTGCCCAAGCGCAACAGTCTGGAATAGTCCAAGAAGAGCAAAATAGCTCTGGCCAAATCACAAACCAAGGCTCTGCCCTGACCCAGCTAACAGGAGTCCCTCCTGCAGTCTCAGCCCTCTGAGCCACTGGAAGGGAAAGGCCACTGGGCAGAGGCAATGTCCATCACCACTCTGGGAATTCAAGTGCTGGCACTGGTGGTTTCCTGAAAGCACACGCTAACCACTGCAGGAGCCTGGATCAGCTGTTTTGAGGGTTTCTGGGTCCCTACTCCAGGCCCTGGCAAACAACAGGGTAGGAAAACAGGAATCTGTCAAGCCCAGTTCTTGTCTTGGGAACTGTACCCTTCAGCCTCGGAACAAAAACACCACCAGGTGCCTGCAATCTGTAATCAGTGCTCTATTAAACCACTCTCAGAAATGCAGAAATTATCCTGATTTCCAAATGCAGCTGCACAAGGTCCTGCTGGGTAACTGAAGAGTCTTTACAGGTCCACTGAGAATCCCCAGAAGTAATAAACTAGGCTCCAGCATCGGTGAAATCCTCACATAAGATGGATGGATGGGTAGGCAGGCATCCCTGTTCTATGTCTCGAGATGTCACAGAAGAGTTTATACATCCAGGTCAGACTCAAGATCCATATGCAAATTCAGACTCCATCCCATTCAATCAGCTTTTTTGTCATTTCATTGTGAACCTCCCTTTTAGTCAGCATGTTCTGGAAAATAACTAGCTTCTGACCTAGCTACATTGCAGTGTTTCATAGGGAAGAGAAAATCTATAGATTGAATACTACTAACTAAGGCTAGCGCTAGCATAAGTTGAATGGATATCACAAATTACAAAGACATTCAAGTCCATGTTATCAGGCTCACTATCCAGAATCTGGAGGCCAGGGTCACCTCTCCTTGCCCCAAACTTACAGGGAATGGTGCAAAGAAGACTAGATTTGTCATCAGAGAATCTAGGTCTGAGCCCTTCTAAGGCATGACTTACTGAATAGGTTTGGGGAAAGTTCTACTTCTCTGAAGCCTTCATGTTTAAAGTGCCACCCACTTCACCAGACTGCTCCCACCCACCCTGGAAAGGCAGACAATCGTCCAAGCAAAACCAGCTTTCATTTGCAAAGGCATGTACATCACAGTGTAGTTTACAAAGCCTTTCCAACCTGTGAGGGAGGTGGGGGAAATACCATCCTCTCTCTTGGATAGGTGAAGAGAATGAAGATCCAAAAAGGGACCTGTCTGAGCGACTCCACTAGGCTTAGCCAAAAGGGAGACGAGTCTTCCACCTGTAATCCTGCCCTGTTTCCACTGCATGCCTCGGCCCCACCACATGACACTGCCAGCTTAAGCTGTAAGACAATGACAGAAGCCAATTTAAGTCTGTCACACAGTGGATGGTGTGATACCTAAGGAGATGTGGAGTAGGGCAGGCATTAAAAGAAAGAAAAGAGGAAATGGGCACACAAAGCACAAATCAGAGCAGAGCTTGGAGAAGGTACTCAATCACTGATTCAGCAGGCACTTATGGAAAGCCTGCTAAATATGCAGCACCGTCCTAGACACTGAGCACTGAGGATATGCGGGTGGGGAGGCCACAGCAAGATCAATAAAATCCTTTCCCTCATGGAGCTCACATTCTGGTAGGGAAGAAAAACATTCAACAAGCAAATCAATGCAGCAGTTGAGAAGAAATCAAATTACACGTGCTCTGTGGCTCAGCAATCAGGAAGAAGGATAGAGAATAATTGTCGCTATCATTCACCACTAATCATCAGACAGGGAAATCAAATAATATGAAGCCAAAGCACTCCATGCCTTCTAAGGGGACATTCATCTGGCTTTGATGAATATTTCTGTTCTACCACATATTGATCCTTATTAACAGAAGTAACAAAAAGAAATTTCATTTAGGGACAGGGCCTATCTTTCTTCATTGAACAAACATTTCCTGGGAGTAATTATTATGACCTGGGCTCTTGGAAGGGTTGGAGATCACAAACAAATTAGACATATTCAAGGAGAAAATAGTCTAGTTGAGGAGAAAGACAAAGAGAACAGGTAACCAATCAGACTAAATTAAGAATCCGAAGCTGCTGCTCCACCAAAGCAGAAGAGGCAGGTACAATTTAAATCCTTCAGAGGCTGGTGATCAGGAGATAACTTACTTTATTAAGCCTATCCTTAAAATGTAATTAAAGAATTTAATTAGGTCTGCCTGCATGGAGTAGGCAGGTAGATCCACTTCAATTAAAAGCCGTAGGGAAAGCTTCAGGAAGCTGTTAGTTTTGCGTGAGTGACCTAGAATATATGCCTGCTCCAGTTCTGCTT